>JAHLGO010000001.1:4743941-4812207 GCA_020615895.1 Ceriops decandra
TTTTGAGATTGTATGAACATAATTTATAAAATAATATAATATTATAATAAAAATAAATTAACTAAATAAATTTGTTGTTTGTAGCATACTGAAAATTGTCCTTACGATTTTTTTTTCACCATTGTAGACAAATTTTTATAATACAATAAGTTAGATTAACCATTGTTCTATAATATAACAAACCTACCTATTAGTTTGCATTTTATATAGTAAAATAATAAAAGTAGCTCGGTCTTTTGATTAACTTAATGATAAGTAATGAAATTTTGTAAATATTATCTTTTATAAATAAGATAAAAAGATTAATTTATATTAGTAAAGGCTAAATAACTCATAATATTGAATACAAATTTTAATAGTAATAAACCACTAGTTCAATGGACATAAAATAATTAATTTAACAATAATAAAATGACTAGTTGATTAAATTTATAAATATGGTAATTAACTCTTGAAAATACACTAATTTATAATATTAATATCCCTATAAAAAAAGTTTAATTACATTGATGCATGTAATAAACAAAATAAGATTTGAATTGTTAAATTTAGATGAAAAAATAAAAAAATCACGATAAGAAATTATAATTAATAGTATAAATCTTATTTTTATAACCAATATTAACCTAATATGGATTCTCCAAACATTCTAACGATAAAAAAAAAAAAAACTTCAAAGGAAATGGTAACATGATCTTATTAATGTTTTTGCAAAAAGTATGAAAAGCGGCCACTTAGCTAATAACTCGCTAAGTATTTGATAATGTTTGTTCGTAATTGATGATCAATAAAATTGACCTTATTATTTATGACTGTCGCCTTAGCGTGAGGAGAAGTCAGACACTAGTAAAACAAAACGAAGACCGTAGGGTGTTAAACTAAAAGGTAACTTAAAGCGCTCAATTTCAAGTTTATCTCGCTAGTTTTAAGTGAGAAAAGTAATTAGGAGAGAGAAAAATAATGGTATTTTAGAGTGAGCAATGTTTTTTTAACAATAAACTTTAACTTTTTTTTGTTAAAGTTAAAATTCAAAATTTTTAAAAGAAAAAATTAAAATTTTTAAGAAAATATCTAAAATAAACTACATTATATCCGTGATTGTGCCAACAAATTCATGATTTGTGCTTTTTGGGGTACATTGTTCAAAAGACTTAAAAACTGCCCACGCCCATATAATCAGTACCAAACATGGTTGTTGATGATAAATTGCCAAACATGGTAGCTCCAAAGACTTGAGCGATCAAGCAGTTTTACTTCATATTTAGGCCGATAATCAACTTTTGGCGTACGGTTAGCCTACTCATGTCAGGAAAGGCCTGACTTGCTTGCTTGTTGAATAGTCACTCCTTATCCTTCTCAACAATCTCAGCTTCACATTTCACTGCTTGGCTTTCAGGAATGTGAAATATTAGCCCCACAACATTCAAGAACAAAAAGAACTGTAAAAGCGGTAACCGATGGCGCAACGCTTGTTTCATAACAACAGAAGACAGTAGCTTTAGTTTTTTATAAGGTAGTTAATCCATCTCAAAGTCTATCTCTCCTATCTTCAATCTAATAATGATAACTACAATGACAATGATGACAATACCACGACAATGGACAATAACATGACAAAAAGCACAAGCAATTCTTTGATCATGAGCACTGCAGCACTTGATTTGCTGGGAACAGTTGCCATAGAAGAACCGTGAGCAACGTCGGGGCCAGCAAATTCTGCAAGCAAAGGAGTGGCTGATTTATCAACAGTGTCAATTGCAAGTGATGCAGCAGTTTGCACAGGAATTTTGTGTTGGTCTCCAACAGTGGTTTGTGCTCGCCTCTTTGACTGCTGAAGCTGCAGTTGCTGCTGCCACTGCTCCTGCTGGAACAGTAGTTGGAGGTGTGGTGTCTGCAAAGCCCGTTGTTGAAACATGGTAGAATTTCCAGCATGAGCACCATCAGGGCCAGTAAACTCTGCAAGCAAAGGTGAGGCGGATATACCAGGAGTGCCAATTGCAAGGTAGGGAGCAGTTGCTTGCGTAGTAACTGTCTGTTGGTGTCCAACATTTCCAGCATTTGAGAGAGATGAAATACCAGCAATGGGTTTCACGGAGTCTCCTAAAGCAGGTGATGGAGCTAAAGGAGTTGAAGGTGATGGGACGACAAAAGGAGAGTTTGCGGATTGCAAAGGGGTTCCAGTTTTTGTTAGAGATGGCAATAAATTTTGATGGTCAACTTGTAAAGAAGCATGTTGGGGCAATTGAGGAGAAGCAGTAGGAAGCAGCTGTGGTGAAGAGATAGGAAAGGAGCCTCCTGATTTCATTTGTTGATGGGGAAATGCTGTCCGCTGACCCATTGGGAGATGTTGTGGATAGACCCCTGGCTTAATACCAATGCCCTGTCTAATCTTTAGCTCATTTGCATCAGGCATTTGTTGTAGCTGTGATATCTGGTGTGACTGCATCTGTGCAGGCAGCTGCTGCTTGGCTTGCTGGTTCAACTGCTGTTGCTGTTGTTGTTGCTGCTGCTGTTGTTGCAGCAACTGTTGTTTCATTAATTGCTGTTGCATCTGGCGTTGCTGGAGCTGCTGTTTATATTGATGTGTCTGCAACATTCGCTGTTCTTGCTGTTGCTTCAGATGCTGGTATTGAAGCATAGTGGAATGTGACTGGAGGGGTACATTTGGTTGCAGTATATATGCTCCACTTTGTGATGACATGGTATTAATGTTTGCCTGTTGAGGCGCACTGACAGCATTCTGTTGTAGAGAGCCCATAGACATTTGCTGTAATGAACCCAGGGTGTTTCCTTGTCCCGAATCTAAGTTGAAGCCTGGCTGTATTGTATTCATCATTTGCTGTGAGGTAGAAATACCGGGTAAAGATGATAGAGGATTATGTTGCAAACTTGACATATTATTCTGCTGCATTGTGGGTACAGAACCCTGCAAATTCATTGTCTGCAACTGGGGGTTCATTTGATTCTCAAGAGACTGCACTTGAGGAATTTGAGATTGTGTTTGCTGCATGGGTTGCATATGAGGCTGGGGAAGTTGTCCTTGCATTGGAGAAGGGATAGGTTTTCTAGGTCTACTTGTGTTTATAAAATTAACTATCTGCTTCTCATAGGGAGCCAACTTGTCCTTCATGCCAGGAGTAATACTGCTCTTTGAGACCTCTAAGAATGTTATCATCTGCTCCAACATGCTCTTAAATTTTTAATCTTCTCAAATTGATGTCTTTGGCTGTTGTGGAAGAAACTCGTGCTGGGAAATGAGAAGAATATACATTTCAGCTATAATATTAAGTGCAAGCATAAAAAAATTTGTTGGAATCTTCGTCCACATCACTCTTCCAACAGTTGTGATTGGGTCTCTCTCTCTCTCTCTCTCTCTCTCTCTCTCTCTCTCTTCCACAGAATCAAAACGTTTGTTGAAATAACTTACTTGTCCATTCTCTTCATGCATCTCTCTTTATCTTTCATGGTATTAAATATTTTTTGCATCTCAAATTGATCTGTCTTTCCTCCCTCCCTTACTCCCTGTGCCACCCCCCCCCCCCCCCGATTGATTAGACCTCCAAAGAGAGACAAAACTAATTTGAATTACACATATCAAAGCTGAAAAGTAATGTAATGAACGGGATTTCATGGAACGACTAGGCAATTAATTCAAGATTTACGATGAGAACAGTTAGCGTACCTGCTGTGACTGAGCAGCAAGTTTCTGGTACATTTCATTTAATTCAGGATAGTAAGAGTCCTTCATTGCTTTGATCTAGGAAATAAAAACAGATGTAAGAGATGGTTAATCAAATGCTTAATCTCCATAGGTGCAAGACACAGTTTATTTGATCACACTAATAAAGAATCAATTTTTAAGGTAGAGGAACACATAAAAAAGGTCCAAAGAGAAAGCCATGATAAAACAGATGTAAAGCTACCCTTTTTAAAAAGACATTGGCTTGTAGTGTCCAAGTCCTCTACATACTTCTCAACCTTTTCAAGACTATTCTGGTACGTAATGATGGACAAAGAAATTTTTGATAGTCCACATGACATCCATCCTGTCAGATCCCTAGTATTTTATATCTTAAGCCTGAGTGAGACTTGTTCCCACCATTCCAAATAACAGATTTTCATGCTTTTGCTTGACCACAAAATTCTTTGTGAAGAAGACAAAGATAATTACCACAACAGGCCTTCAGGTTTAAAGGAGTTTTTGTACTGATCATGTACAAGTCATAAAAATGTAGAAGAATACAAAGATTAATTATTTCCATCTAATTTCATAATAACAGTGGATACAGTCATGTTATTGATCACTCAGAATGGCTACCTTTCTTTCCATTGACATTTTATGCTTAGGTTCAACTGAGACAACAGGAAGAAGTGTCAATGTTATCAGAAAATTTCATTATGATTTATAAAATAAAGGAAAACTCTTGTCTTTTATTTAATTACTGCAACTAGCCACTGACCCAATTTTCCCCTAGAAATGGAAAGAGGAGAAAAAGTACAAAAAAAAATAAAAATAAAAATGAAAACTTAAAAGAAAGGCAAGGAACTGCCAACAAAAATTAATTATTGCAGCCAAAGCTTAAGGTAGTTGTTTATTGCTTATATCCAGTACTTAAGTTAGCCAACAAGGCCCCTTACCAAACCCAATTATTACAAATCCAAACTTCTGAAATCCTTACAAGAAAACCTGCCTGATGAATTTTATCATATAAAGCCCACTTCCTCCAACAAAAATAAGCTATAGGAATTACCTTTTGGTAGACCTCTTCCTGCCAATGTCCACCATTTGCATATGCTGTTGAATCCAGTGAAACAGCAACAATTACATAAATATCATCACAAATAGGTTTTATTGAAGAATCTTGCATGTCCATTTATAAGACTCAATAGCTGAACACCACATAATCACTTTCATGCCATAAGAACTTCACAAAGGCAAGTCACACTCTACTTGCTTGAAAAGGGAGATCAATCAGAACAAAAATGTAAGTGAATTGTTGATGCTCCATGAATTTGGTTTTGAAAACAAACATGAAAGCATATAATCATCAAAAAATAAATTGGAGCAACACTCTGAGGGCTAGCAAATACTTTGAACTATTAAGGCAAAAGCTTTTCTGCAGCAAGACTAGAAAATAGCAAAAATGTTATGAGATCTGGAGGTGATCCTTGAGATTGGTATAGCTGATTTGGCAGATTTATCACATTCTGTAGTTGAAGCAAGGAAGGTGGTGCTTGACCTGATGCTTGAAGTCTTTGCAGCGGACTGGAATGTTGTTGCTGTAGCTGTGCTGGCCCTGATTGAATTTTTGACATCATTTGTTGCTGTGGAGGCTGTGGATGTGACAGGTGCTCTTGATTTTGCAAGAAGTTACCAACATTTACATATGTTCCTGATTGCACAGGAATCTTGGATTGTTGCAACATGTGCACAGAAGGCTGATTAGTTTGGAGGCTCAAGCTTCCCAATTGAATGCCAAGCAACTGCTGCTGCTGCTGCAGCTGTAAATCAGTGACACTGCTTTGAACGCTGGTAGACACCACACTGTTCTGAATGTTCTGGGAAAGCAGTGGCTGATGCCCTTGAGACTGATTAGCTGACAATTGGATTGGAAACAACAGTACTAGGTTGTGTGAGGCGGCTCATGAAAGGCAAGGAGATCAAATTAGAGAAACAACAGCCAGTAAAACACCAGCAATAAAAATCAAAACAATTAAACCCCTGCCAACTGATCTGTAGTGTTTAGCATTAATGGATGAAATGGTCATTCACCATGCACCAAAAAAAGAATGTGTAAAACATGATATTTGTATGTCTCGTCTTATTTTTTCTCCTGTTTCTCAAAATTTTCTAAGAGTTTACTGCATAATTTTAGTAGGTTGGCCATCAAGGCTCATAAACAGGAAACTGAACAAATGGCGAAGGCCTCATCATCCAAAAAATAGAAAATTAAAGAGCAATGGAGCAAATTGGAGCACAAAATAAAAGTTTATGCAATCCCATGAAGGCTTTAGAGTTCTGCAATGTTATCACCTCCTGGATCAGTGGGTTTATTGCTATTACCAACAACATTGGCCGGAAAAGTTTTGGGCAAAGTATGTTGAGACTTGGTCTCCATTGTCAGCATCTTCAGAGATATTTTTTGCAGATAATCAGTCTGCATTCAGAAATCATTATAAGAATTAGGTCTCAGAAAACCTCACCACACAGAAAATAGCAGAGGATAAAAAAGGATGAAATCTCAATCTTAATGATATGGAAGGATGTCAACATCTTTTACCATTCTTACCACTGAACCCACCCTGTGCCCCTCTAATATTTGCCATAATGCTGTCCTTGGGGTACTTCAGTTTGATAATCCCCTTGCCATACCAAGCTAAGGAAATGTATCACCCACCAAGAGTATGGACTGCCGAACCCTTTAAGGTTTCAGCACAATGCTTCATAGAACAAATATGGGAATGCCAGCAATATGGATTACCTGGTTGGTGGCTGCAGAATAAATCTTCTCCTCAAACCTCACAGCAATTTTCTTCAGTTCTTGTAATCCTTCTAGGCTAGAGAATGGAAGGTGCCTCTTTAATGTCTCCATTCTATGCATGCCTCACAAGGTATTCAACATTTTGCCAACATTAAAGTAGAAAAATTAGTAACAGCAAAAGGAACCTCAATGGTCCATAATGCCACTTTTAGGAATGCACAACTTGAATCAAATAACAAAATATGGACAAGAATCTTGACACAATCGTGCCACTTTATTTATTCACTATAGTACATGCTGCATAATTTTATTTTCTTATCTTGGTTTCTATTAAAATAATTTTACATGAAATTCTAGGGATAACATGTCAATGGTTACTTGACTTCTGTTTTGGAACTTTTATTTTCTAACATGTTTGCACATTGACACTCCCTTCCATGTATACTAAAATTTTCTCAAATTTTTAGTTGCAATTAGTCTCTTAAGAATGCTGCCAAAGAAAAGAAAATGCATATCACATGGAGCACTTCAAAAAGACACCAACGGTTGGTGCACTGTACAATAGATTCAACAAAGAATGGAGCAGTAAACAGCTACCAAGGGAGTTGAAAAGAGACTAAGCACACAAAGAGTGAACAAGCACAGAGTTTCTATAACCGATACAAGTTGACAGTGTTATTCCAAGAAGTCATCATGAAAATACAAGAACTGCAGTGCAAGTAATATGCAGAGAAAAGTAATAACTACTAGATCATAGGCTCATGGAAGTCTTCCTTCTTCATGGAACCAAGTCATTTGGGTAACATGAATTGTTCATAATATTAATATCAGAAAAAACTAATATGAACCCTCAAATGAAACAAGCTAAGTTCATAATAATGGTTACCACACAAAAGCCCAACACAAACAAAAAATCTCACATTTTGTTGACAATTCTCTGACGTGAAATAGGTGACAACCGAGCTCTCCAATCATCTGTTTTTCCTGGATCATCTTTGTTTGTTTCCATGTTGGGTTCATTTTCTTCCATGTCAGGCCCATTTACTTCCATGTAAGGTTTTCCCCTTGGGATGAGCAGGTCCCCAATTATTGGCATCCATCAGATTTCAACTGGCAGGAACATAAATGCTACGAACTGTGCATAAAAAAATGATGCTGACAATTACTATTACTAAAAAAATTCAAAACCAAATTGATGAACTGCATAAAATGAGAGAAAAACCAATTCTTGAGACTTCAAAAAGTATAGATTTCAAGTTTGAGTCTCCGTCAGAAACAATTAATCAAAGAAAAAAACTGCATAAGTTTAGTATCATATGACAAAAAATAGGGATGATCCCAGGATCTTAATGAATGATCTACCATTAAAAAAAAATGCTTAAATTTCCAAAACCCAATTCCGAAAAGCAAATAATTTTCAGAATTCAACCACGAAATGAAAAGAAAAAACACAAACACAAACACGCGCGCACACACACACACACACACACACACATTATAATCGAACCATTAAATGGGAAAGTTTGAACCTTACCATTAATCAATTAATAACCGTTCAGTTAACAAACCCCATCAGATTTCAGGCTCTGATTTCAACAAATTCGATTAATTTATATGTACTTGAAAATTGAAACACATACAAAATCAAAAGGGAAAAGAGAGCACCTTGGAGAGACCGTTGCTGTTGTTATTGTTGTTGCTGCTGCTGCAATAAAAGAAGTGGAACTATCCTATTATTCTTAAAAGCTACGCAACTACGCTAAAGGCCGTCCTTTGGGACCAAAACATACCCTCACGATTAAAAAAAAAAAAAAAAGTGTTTACTTTTGAAAATATTAAAATTTTTTATTAAAAATTATAACGTATTTATTAAATTTTATATTTAAAAATATTATATTTGTCATTTATAATATATTCAAACTAAAATTATTAAATAGACTTAAAAGTGATGAATTTAAATAAATAAAATCAATTTTTATCTTATATATAAAAATTATTATATTACACTTACATCTTATATCATACATAAAATATGAAAATAATTTATATGATATAAATATTAATTATATTTACAAGAATCTATCTTAATTTTTTTAATTTGAAAATTTTTGTAACACTTCAAATATTGTGTAATACTGAACTTAAAATATATTAGTATTATTTTGCAAGTAAAGAATATAAAGTGTTGCTCCCTCGGAAAATAAGGATGAGAGCAGGGTGGCGTGGCGTAGGGACCGAGATGGGTTATTTCGATCTTTGTCTTCGATTCTCAATCCTATCCCCATCCTTGTCCTCATCGACGCCAGGAATTGGTTCTGGCTATGGGGGCGGAAGTAATTGGGGCAAAGGGGCAATCGCCCCCCTTCTGACCTCATATTCTATGCATCAAATGATAAAAGATGGATATACTACCATGATGATTAGTCATTTTAGCATATGCCATATAAATGAAAATTAAACAAATAATAACAAAGATGTTAATTTAACATATATGCAGCAGATAAAAATAAATATTTGTTACATTACACTATATTTTATTATTTACAATTTAGTATCTCAAATAAAGACTTGAAAGACTTTTTTTTTTTTTCTATAGTCTTGCAAATGCTCTCTCTCTCTCTCTCTCTCTCTCTCTCTTTTAAATAGAAATTAACAATTTAATACAATTTTTTTTCATAATTTGTTGCTTAGCAATTTCTTTGAATGCCAATAAGTAATTTTATCTAATGAGTTAAAATAATACATGTTATATACCATTGATGAACTTTTAGCCTACACACAAGTTTAGTGTTAGTAAGTAATATTAATAGAACAAAATATGACAAATTAAGAGAAAAAGATTTAGAATCTTTTTTACTAATACTAATTTATGTAGGAAATAATAAAAAGTACAACTTTATTTTTTCTTTCCTTTCAAACAAAAATTAATTGTGTTATTATGGTTGATTATAACTTCAAAATTAGAAATGCTAACATTGAAATAGGAAGACAAGAGAAGCATTTAATTTGTTTAGAAAAATACAATATCAAATGTACAGTGAGTGCATTGTTAAGGTAAGAAATATGAAAAACACTAAGTAAACATGTCTTCCAAAATAGGTTGCACATGAAGTAGTCTTATTTTATTAACAAATCTATAAATATAATTCTATATAAGTTTGATTAAGAGTCAAAGTTCTTAGAAACTATAAAAAATTATTGTTAATGCTAAATAACTCCGATATTTTCTCATAATAATTCTACATGGAAGATTCTAATCGATTGAGAATCAACTTTAATTATCTCTTTTTTTTTTTTTACTACTCATATCAACTAATCTTATTAACAAGCCTTATAAATATTATCACCTTATCCTAGTAGTAGATTGAGAAATGAAAATCCTAATAGCAATAAAAATCTATTGTTATTGCTTAGCAATTGTAATATCTTCCTATAATAATTCTATTGCTAATCAATGAAAGATTTTACCAAATTATCAACTTTAATTTTCTTTTCTTATCGTTCAAATAATATAAAAGTGGTAAGAGATTTTCTTTATTATAAAAATTAATGAATAAATAAATGAACAAACAAAGGATTGCATTTTATAACTTTTAAATTTATTTTTATGTGGTTAAAATTTTGACCTCTTTCATTCCCTTCACAAAAAAAAAAGCTTCTTTACAATTACCTCATGTTCAAGTCTTAAAATTTATCGCTTAACTAGGAAAAGTTATACAATCATATATAAAATGCGTGCTAGTTATGTGTGAAGAATGTGTGTGTAAACATAAGAAATGTATAATGATATTATTTACGCACTTGAGCATGTGCATGCACAAGTTGCCACACAAAAACAGACTATGAAAATCAAGAATTAGAAAGCTACCTCACTTGAGGTATAGTAAAGGTATTTTTAATGCATTGTAAAGCAATTCTTTTGTGTTGTTGTAATCTATCTTCAATGGAAGATGAATGATGGCTCTTTATTAACTCCATTTTATGCATAAAAAATATTTATTTAACCAATGGATATCATTTATATATGAAGAAACATGAGGTTAATTGAACATAATAAAACTTTGAGAGTTCAAGTGGATATTTTTTTAACAAATCTTAGGGCTAATGATGTTTTATGTCAAATTATTTATTTCTTCGTAATCATTCTTGTTGCTATAATTCCTATGCTTTAAAGAGCTAACAACATGCCATAAATTTTATTTAATAACCCCTAGGAACAATTAGAAGAAAATCATAGTAATAATGTTAAGAATAATTTTAAAATGAAAAAGAAAAATGTTGAAGGGCAAAAATGTAACAACAAAGGGAAATAAAAACATAGTTAAAACAACAACTTAAAAAAAAGAAAAAAAGAAATATGAAGGGTAAAAAAGGGTAAAAAAATATTGTTTAAAGAGCAATGATAACCAATCAACTTTATTTTATGTACATTTTTGTATTTTGAAATACTATGTTAACTTTTAATTATTTCATCAATAACAAACAAATTCACACAATTGACAATAAAATATATAACATCCTTAATTAAGGTTAAGCTTAACATTGAAATCATGGCATTTACCTTTTGCTTGACTCTTCCCTTAAAGTGTTAGCCTTTTCATTGTTGGTGTCCATAACTAAATGAAAGCTCTCATTAAATATAAAACAAAAAAAGGTATAGTTTGCTATAATAAATCTTAAAACAAGAGAAAAAGCTATATAAACCAAGGAAAAATCTTCAAATAAGTTCATATAAAGGAATTACCAATATAATTCTTCAAAATTGAATGTTGTATTTTATGTAGTCTATAAAGATCAATAAATATTGGTGCATTATGATAGTTTGTGAGGAAATTAAATTCTTATTAGGAAAATTTAAAGTTTCAAGAGAAAAGTATAAGTACTTAATTTAGGAAAATTAAATTTCAAAATAAAATTATAGCATAAAAGTCAAATATCAATTTCATGTTACCAAGGCTAATTTAATGACACATTCTATAGAAGAATATAAAATTGAAGTTGTGATTCATAAATTTAATCTATGACATGTTACTTCTTTGAAACTTTGGTAAAAGAAATCTTACTTCTAAGCTAATCTATGGCTTTTGCTTTAGAAATGAAGAGAACAAGAACATAGCATGCATCCTTGTCAACATTATAAGAAAACATAAATACATAATTGAAGGTATTTAAAATAAGGAAGGTGAAAGCACTTAGAGAGTAAAGTCCTCCTTGTTGATAGTAATGGTACTTTTGTGGCCAAATAATTTGAGGATGAAAGAGAGAGATATGAGATTAGGTATTGAACCAAATAGTATGAGTTAACTCAACACATATTTATATAGCCCATATTTTTAGTTTCACAAATAAAGATAAAAAATGAAAATTATAATTCCTACCTACCGTAAATGTTTATCTAATTATGAAGGAAATTTAGCATCATACTTAACATCCTTGTTTCATGATGATATTACAAAAAACTAATCTAAAATCGTCATGATGACAGCTATACAGCTTTAACGATTGTTCCCTTATGTGTAAATTGCTATTATAGTCATGAAATTAGTGACATAAATAACCAGACATATCTTTTGCCCAAATTTCACATTTGTCTATTTTGAGCAAATTACCTTTGAAAATATTTCTTTTAATATTTAGTTAAATTCATGCAAACCTATACATCTATGTGTTGCATAAATAAGAAAAGTAAAAATGTTCCTATATGAGTCTTAGCTATCATGTTGGTAAAGCTTTTTTCCTAATGCTACAACTTAAAGCATAATTTCAAGCCATGATACTTAAGTGAACTTTGAATTTTAGTGTCTTTTTACATAATTAAAGTTAAATGGGAAAAATATTAGGAATATTATTTGCTGGTTGAAAAGACTTAAGGAGATAACAAATAGTATATATTGACTATTAAAAAATATGAAATAAATGAAAGTTAAGCATTGCTTGTTTATATATATGGGTTAAAACTTTGGTTTATTAAAGTTTTATTCATATAAGTTACCAAAAGGTTTTAAAACATGACAATTTATAAATCATTTTCTTTTAATGTTAGTAATTATAATGTCAAGAAGTTTTTTGTTCTTTCTAGAAACTTGTTTTTGGAAAAAATTTGAATGATGTACAAGTCCTTATGAAGCCTAACTATGTTGCTAAGGCCATTGAATTTGTATAAGCACCCACTACATAAAGTGTATAATGTAATAATATGTTTTAAAAATTATAATGCACCTTTTTGTTGAATTCTCCAACTAGATAACAATGTTTAGGCTAAGAGTCATAAAATCAAGTAACACACCATTCTCAAATAACTAATTATAATTAGTTGTTACCTCTTTTAATTTGTAAGAATAAACAATATGAATGTTTATCGTACAAATAACAAATAAAATTGACTAGTCAATATTTAACACCTTGACATTAACTTATCCAATTAACAATCATGCTTTTTTCACTATTTAGCATAACATATCAAAAAGTTATTTGATTGACTAGGATTAAAAATGACCTTGGAGGGAACTTATTTATTGGAGTGTCTAAAAGCATTTAATTCATAAACATTTTATCTTAATTATTTACTTTTAAAAGCAGTTGTGTAGAGAAATAAGTGTCTTTCATAAATGTAGTCATAAAACCTCTTGTAAGGGTTTGACCTTAATCATTTTCTCATTAATCAATCATCCATAAAGGATTCATTGATAAGCAAAAGGCCATGTTGAAGTTTTCTCTTTAAGAGCTAACTAAACTTTTTATACTTCCCTTTTGTTTTTTTCACTTCATTGGCTGATGTAATATATAACGCATTATATATTGTTACTTTAAGTTTGAGTAGAGTTTTATTATAAGTATGTAGAAATAAGGTTGATTGATTTGATTGGCAAGCAACAATATTTTTCAAAAATAAGTATTCTACTTTACCATCTTCTAAGTCCATTTAAAATAGATGGAATAGATTAGAAATTAAAATTAGTTTCCTTAAATACAAGTATAAACATTAAATGTGTTAAAAATTCAATTATAACTACCATGTCCTATAACACTGTGATCCTAAAATAGTAATATTTGAAGAAGCAATGTTGATGCAATAAAGAAACAAAATTTAGCAAAAAAGAAAAAAAAAACAATAAACAAGTGTGCTTTTGCCTTATAAGACTTATAGTGTCTCTTTTGCCTTTCAGTTTTTTTGTTTTCATGGTTCACTAGGAGGCTTATTAACCCTGATCTTAATAATAAATTATATTCCATTCCTAAGATTAAAACTCAAAACCTTTAATGTGTTCCTGATGGACTACAATTGGATTTTTAGTGGATGTAACTTTGAAATGAATAAAAAAGAAAACCAATAGCTAAATAATGTAATAATTATACATTTAGGGAATCACTTCACTTTTCTAATTTGATAATAGTCTTTGGATGAATGATAATTTCATTACTTAAAGGCTTTAAGCCTATGTTAGAATTTATTGGGGCCATTATAATTGAGTTGTATAATTAAATGTTGGAGTTGCCATTTGCTACCATCACTTTCGTATCTATTCTTGTCTTTGTTCTATGCATATATATATATATATAGGTTTTTAGGATTTTACTTAGGTCAATTAAGGTTTATAAGGTTATGACTTTTATGGTTGTATTTGCATCGACGAACCAATTATTGTTAAGGAAATGTACCAAGGACATGATGAATTAACATAAGACAAATGAAGATTTATATATTACACTAATATAATAATTGATAGTGAAATTTTAGTATTTTAATATATCAAATATAATTAATGACATGAGTAATAAATAATTATAATTATATAATACTAATCTAGTTTGTTTTGATCAAAATTTTTTTGTTCATGCAATAAATCTTGTATTATTATCATTATATTATTCTTAAATTCTCGACTTTAGCAATAAAATTATTTAATTAGATGTTTTGAAGAAAAATTCAACAAAATTATTTTCCATACCAAAAAGAAATAAATATGGTATGTTTTGTTAATGTGGTATAATAAGCAAAAGTTTTAATAAAATCCCCTAAAAGATCATTTTCATTCTTTAAAATTGTTCTATAAAAAGATTTACATCTATTGTAATTACTAGTTGTTAAGTATTTCTTTTACAAAATTATTTCTAATATGATATATACTGTTTAACGACAATAATAAAATCTTTAAACCTATTGATTTCGTTCTATAAAAATAGTTTATAAGAGAGCATAAAATTTATATTATGTGCATACTTACTACTACTTATCATAACTTTTACAAAATTAGTTTATGGAGAAAAATAAAAAAAAAGTATATGAGAGAAAGTACAAAGAAAAAAAGTGAGGAATTGTAGAAAGAAAAGATATGGATAAAAAAATACATAATTTAAATATTATATATATATAAAATGAAAATTTGATATAATATATATATATATATATATATATATATATATTCATTAAAATGCATAAGCATTTTAAAACAAATATATCATTTATTAAATGTAATCCTTTAATCTTTCATTTTACAAATATTGCACGAATGTTACATGTGAGTTAATAAAAAATATTATGTCATATTATTATAATTATTAATTATATAATGTAATTATTTACTACATAATTAGAATCAACAATTAAGGCTAAAAATATAAAGTTTACATTCATAATAATAATAATATTTTATTTATGTTTATCCTTGCATCAAAATAATTTGTATTTATGTAATAAAATTCAATCAATTTTTTGATAATTTATCTGATTTTCTTTACCAATTAACAGAATAATACTACTTTGTACTTTTGTAATGATTGGAACTAATAGTTATTGGTGGTTAAGTGCAAAATACATGTTATTTTACATTTATAAAAATGAATATATTGGGGCTAATGGATATTATGTTATGAAAAATCTTTTATTCGGTTAAATTAAATTTCGTCAACTTACAACACTAAACGAATTATTTTCTTTTTTATACTTTATTATATGGAGAAATATTAAGTCTTAACTTATGCTTGCTTAAGAAGGAAGATTAAGGTAAAGAAGATGAGTACACACTAAATGCACCTTAAAGGATTAAATATTCTTTAAATAAACCTTGTAGCATTAATTTTGGTGATTTTTCATTCAAATTCTTTAATTTTATTTTATTTTGTTAATCTATTAGATTGTGAATTATATAATAAATAATAGAATTTCCATATTTTATTCCTATTTTGCTCTTAAATATTATTGTCTAACTTTTTTTTTTCTTATAAACCTCATATTTCCCACTCAAAATTTAAAATTGAGATTTCAAAAATAGATATTTAAGTTTTTAATTATTAAGATATTTTTTTGAGAAAGTTTAATTTTTTTATTTAGTATCATAATACAAAAATTCAATGCAATTATCATATATTTTTTTATAGTAAGTAAAATTTTCATTTATGAAAAGTCATTTTTATAATGAACTATATAGTTTTTTAAAAAACGATATGAAGTTGCTAATAAAATCCTTTGTTTAACTTTATAGCTATGATGCTAATCTCATAGTGATTTTTTTTAGAGATATAAAAAGAGAAATTAGTACTCCTGTCAAGAAAAAAAATAAGAAATCAAAAAAACTAATGAAACTATAACTAAAATATATATTTTTAATCTATATTATTAATTATCATACTTTTAAAAAATATTAATATGATAGTATTATTTATTCTCACCAAAATATAAGCAAATTAAGTGAATTTTATTTCAAATGTTTCAATCACTTACAAGCACTTTAATCAAACAAAGTAGTAATTCAGTTCAATTCAATTTTTTTATTTGAAAATTTATTGTAAATAAAAAATTAATTTTAAAATCCAACTTTTGAATAAATTATAGCACACGTCTTTTTCCTTGAGCCATGAATTCCATTTGTGGTTGCTTGAAGTTCCAATTGATGTCCCCTAAGGTTTCCTACATTTATAGCTAGCACCATGTCATGGACGTATGAATTTCCCTCATGACCGTGCGACATTTAGCTTTCCCTACGCCCTTCATAGAAGTTAAGTCAGTCTTCTTCCTTGGATAGTAAAGAGAAAGTAGAGCACTATAGAAAACACAAGAGAGAATGATGAGAGAAAGGAAACACTATATTATACTTGAGAGAGAGTACAAGTAAATTGGATGCCTTCCACCCTTGGGGCTAATCCCCTTTATATACAACTTTACCTCCTAAATGGATGGTTGGAATTCATCTAATTTAATGGCTACAATCAAAGATCTAGAGAATTCTACAAAGATCTTTACAAGTCTACCTAATCAAGAGAATTTTAGAACAGTATGGAATAAGGTGGAATGTGCTAGGGTCCTAGTAAGCCTCTAGGCTTCCCTAAAACATTCTAGGGCATTTCACTCTCCCTTACCTAATCCTTCAATACCCTCATAAGTTGTTGTTGAAATTGCCACATATCCTCTTTGCTTTCCCATGTTGCTTTACTCTCGAGCAATCTCTTCCATTTGATCAAGTATTGAGTGCTTGGTGGTATACCACGTTTTTGAACAACTCGTTTGCCAAGCACTTCTTCGACCTCTTTGTCGTAGGACTTTACCATAGTCGGGGGATCTCTAGTGGATACTCTACGTCTGGGGTCTTCCTGGTCTTCCTTGAATGGTTTGAGCATACTCATGTGAAAGATGGGGTGGATTTTTAGGTTTTTGGGCAAATCCAGTTTGTAAAAGACCTTACCAACCTTTCCTAAGACTGAATAAGGTCCCTCATACCTCCTTATTAGACCCTTATGGACAAAATGGAAAGCTTTGAATTGTTGGGGGAAGATTTTGACCATTACCTTGTTTTCAATAGCAAACTCAACTTGTCCTCTTCCCTTGTATGCCTATTTCTTCATCTTTTTAGCTACTTTGTCAAGGTAGGAATGGGCTATGTCGGCTTGCTCATTCCACGATTTAGCCATCTTTAGGGCTCTTGGACTTCTAGTTGATGAATTCGCATCTACGTTATAGGGCATTAAAGGTTGTTGCCCAGTTGCCAACTCAAAGAGACTTCTCCCGATCGCTTTGCTCTTTTATAGATTGTAAGAAAATTGAGCCACATCCAAGAGTCTCCCCCCATCACGTTGGTTGACACTTACAAAGTGCCTAAGATAACACTCCAAAAGAGCATTCACCCTCTCAGTTTGGTCGTCAGTTTGAGGGTGAAAACTCGTGAAGAAGTGCAACTCAGTCCCTAAGAGTTTGAACAACTCGTCCTACAGTCAACCAGTGAAAAAAGGATCCCGATCAGTTATGATGTGGCACAGTAACCCCTAATACTTTACCATATTTTTAAAGAATAGTCGCACCGCCTCTTTGGCTATACAATCAGTTGGAGTAAGGATGAATGTCCTATACTTTGAAAAGCGATTCACAACCACTATGATCGACCTTGACCCTTCTGACTTGGGTAATGCAAAAATAAAGTCCATTGTAATGGTCTCCCAAAGCCTTTGAGGTATTGGTAACTGTTCCAATAAACTTTCTGGTAATTAGTGGTCAACCTTGTCTTGTTGGCACACAACATGTTTAAACATACATCTCAACCTTATCCCTCAACTAAGGCCAATAGTATGTCACCTCCAACAATGCTCACGTCCTTTTCATGCTTGGGTGGCCCGCCTATTTGGTATCATGACACTCCTTAATCAGGGAGTGTCTTATATTCCCTTACTTTGGCACATAAAGTTGCCTCTCTTGGGTATAGTCTAAGTCATCCTCTACCTAAAACCTTTTTGTCCCCCTCTTGACAGTAAGGTCGGTAAGTTGTCTAGCCATGGGATCATACTTGAGCCCTTCTCAAATTAGATCTTTGATATCCCCTTTTACGCGAGAGATGGCAGCCAATTCAGCTTTATGACTTAAGGCATCAGTGACTACATTGGCTTTGCTTGACTTATATTCCAACGTATACTCAAACTCAACCAAGTAGTCCTGCCACCTAGATTACTTCGAGGTCAGCTTCTTTTGGGTTTGGAAGTAGCTAGTGGCCACATTATTCGTCTTGATTGCAAATTGAGAACCCAACAGATAATGATGCCAAGTACGGAGATAATGCACAATGGCAATCATCTCCTTCTCTTGCACCGTGTATTTCCGTTTAGTGTCATTCAATTTTCAGCTCTTATAAGCCACAGGATGTCCTTCTTATATTATGACTCCTCCTATAGCAAAGTCAGAAGCATCGGTGTGGACTTTAAACACCTTTGTAAAGTCAGGGAGGACAAGGACAGTCTCTTTACTTACCCTAGACTTTAACCCTTCAAAGGCCATTTGCTGTTGAGTTGTCCATTCCCATGATTGGTTCTTCTTCAATAGGTCGGTTAGAGTGGCCATACGTGCCGAGTATTCCTTGATGAACTGCTAGTAGTAATTGGCTAGACCAAGGAAGGACCGTAACTAAGACACATCTTTGGTAGTTTCCAATCTTGGATGGCCCGAACCTTCTCTTTGTTCATTCGAATTTGTCCATTTCCCACTACATGACCGAGGAAGTGTACTTCCCGTGCCTCGAAAGTGCACTTCTCCTTCTTTATGTAAAGCTCATTGTCCTATAAAAGCTTAAACACAATTTATAGGTGGTCTACATAGTCTTCAAGTGTCTCACTGTAGATAAAGATATCGTCCAAGTAGACCATTACAAACTGGTCCAAGAATGGCTGGAAGATCTGGTTCATGAGTGTGAAGGGGCATTGGTTAGCCCAAAGGGCATCACCAACCACTCAAAGGAACTATAGTGGGTAACACAAGTGCTTTTTGCCTTATCCCCTTTTGTGATACGAACTTGATAGTATCCAGGATGCAAGTCCACCTTTGTAATCCACTTGGCTTACCCTAATCTATCAAACAAATCAGGAATGAGAGGAAGGGGGTATCGATTCTTTACCGTAATTTTATTGAGTGCCTTATAGTCGATGCACATGCGTAATGAACCATTGTGCTTTCTCTGGAACAAGACTGGAGCGCCATAAGGAGCCTTTGAAGGTCGAACTTGACCTACATCCAGCAAACTAACCAGTTACCTTTTCAATTCTTCAAGTTTGATAGGTGCCATGTGATAAAGGGTCATAGCGAATGGCTTAGATCCTTGCTCTAACTCTATTTTGTGGTCAATTTCTCTCATTGGAGGAAGTCATTTGGGCAGTTTGGGAGGCATGACATCCTTTTTTTTTTTTCAAGGACATCTTTAACCTTCTGGGGTAGGTCCATTTCCAAAGGGTTGGAGGGATCGTTTGTCATTATTATTGCCAAGTATGTAATTTCTCCCTGCTTGAGGCCCTTCTTTACTTGCATTGCAGATAAGACTTTCTTATCACTCACCTTTGAGGTGGTAGAAACCATGCATGGGGCCTTCTTCTCAAGCACACATACAAAATTTAAATATGGCATAGGAACGATCTGTACCTTACAAAGGAAGTCTATGCCTAGCACGACCTTGAAATCGTCCATGTGCACCACTAAGAAGTCTACTGCACCTCTCCATGGACCAAGGCTCATCGGTACATTTCGGGCAACACCACTTAAAGGCTTGGCACTAATGTTGACGGTCTTGAGCCAACCCCCACCATTGGTCATAGAGAGACCAAGCCATTTAGCTTCCTCCTCAGTGATGAAGTTGTGAGTGGCACCCGTGTCAATCATGACTTATGCGTGCTGTCCATTTATTTGCACATCTACAAACATCAATCCCTTACCTCTCATTGCTTGGAGCTCTTATTTTCCCTTAAGAGCATTGAGCAATTGTAGAGAACCGATCTGTTCTGTTGGACCATCGACTGCTTGAGACTCTTGTTGATTAATCATAGTTGCCAATGAACCCAATTTTAGACAATCTTTTATAGGGTGAGGTCCCTTGCACATGAAACACCCTCCTCAAGGTGTGAAAGATTGTTTCTTCTCCTTATAATCCCTTCTAGAAGGCAGGTTATGACTTTATTAGCATATATCTCTTTCTCTCCCACCTTTGTTGGAGTTACTCTTGGAGCTCCTACCTTTAGAAGACTCACTCCTTTGATACTCGGTGAGGGACTTCGCAATTGCAATGGCCTCATCAACGTCTTTTGCACCTCGTCACTGCACTTTTTACTTGGTCCAATTTTAGAGTCCATCTACGAAGTAGAATAATGCATCTTCTGCTCCTAAGTTAGGTATTTTCAGCAATAACGTAGTGAAATCCCTAACATAGTCAGGGATAGAGGACTTATGTCTCAGCTCCCTCAGTTGCTTGTGTGCCTCACATACCACATTCTTCAAGAAGAATTGCCTCTTGAGTCCCCTTTTGAAGTCCTCCTATGTCTTTATGGTGCAAAGGCCCTTTTGCATATCCGTATGCTTCCTTTGCACTACAGAGTTGTTGTATTCGTAAGGTAAAGGGTCGCCATGTTCACTTTGTCTCGCACGTCTACCATCTTTAGACAGTCAAAGTATCTCTCCATTTGCTAAAGGAAATTCTCTACCTCTTGGGCATCACTCTTGCCCGAGAATTCTTTAGGATTGAGAGCTTCCACCCTAGGAGCTCCCCTTGAGCCATTATTACTAGTCACAACCCTCTTACATATGGCTACATCTTGGCGTATCTCCTCTATAATGGTTTATAAAGAGGTTACTTGAGTTTGTAAGCTTTTGATGGTCTACATGACCATCGCCTTGAAGGGTTGTTCACTCTTGTAACACCCTTCATTATGGAAAAGACACTCTTAGACATCCCTTTAACTTTATCAAGCTCTTCCAATGTATGAGATTCTAAAGTATCAAAATTATGTTTAATATGTTCAATGCGTGTACCTATTTCAAATATTACCTGTTCAACGATGTTGGACTTTTCTTCTAAAGTGGCAAGAGTGACAGCAGAACGAGTTTTGCTGCATCCACGCTCCTTCTTCTTGTTCCTATCTCGAGTGGGAGATGGATCATGTCCTCTCTCCATCCCTTGGTGTTCCTTGAGCACATTCTACTCTATGGTGCTCAATATTATGCCTCATAAACCTTGGTTATGATACCAACTGTCACGGACGTAGGGATTTCCTTCACGACCGTGCGGCACTTAGCTTTCCCTACGCCCTTCGTAGAAGCTAAGTTAACCTTCCTCCTTGGATAGTAAAGAGAAAGTAGAGCACTATAGAAAATACAAGAAAGAATGACGAGAGAAAAGAAACACTATATTACACTTGAGAGAGAGTACAAGTGAATTGAATGCCTTCCACCCTTGGGGCTAATTCCTTTTATATATAACTTTACTTTCTAAATGGATGATTGAGATTCATCTAATCTAATGGCTATAATCAAATATCTAGAGAATTCTACTAAGATCTCTACAAGTCTACTTAATCAAAAGAATTCTACAATAGTATGAAATGAGGTGGAATGTTCTAGGGTCCTAGTAAGCCTCTAGGCTTCCTTAGAACATTTCAAGGCATTTCAACCAGGTCACAACTTTCCAAGGGTAGAATGTACACGTTAGAGGTGAAGGAGCTGCCTTGCAAGATCCACTAGAATCCCTTTGCAAATGCCGGAGCATTCCATATAATTGCTATTGGCAACCTTAAAATTTAAACCTCTCGTGGCCAACACCAAGCAACCCACCCTTTTGGTTGCATTTGCATCCAAGAAATTATGAGTGCTACTGGAGTTGATGTGCGCATCTAGGGCCTTGGTACGTGAGTATGTTATCACCTTCATGGTTATGCAAGATTCCGCTCCAATTTTGGTTATGACATCCATGATGTACACTTGCTCCCCTGTGACTTTGTTCTCTGTTGTAATTTTAGAATCCTTGTCACATTGCCACCTTCTTCGCCCTCAAATTTGATCAGATAGGGATTTTTCTGGCAGCATTTGTGGCCCCACTCCCCGCTCATATTTTTTGCCACACTAAAGATAGAGTACCTTAGCACATTTTTCATCAATTTCAGCAATACTTCTCATTTTGGAATTTTGCGGAGGCCATTATGCATTTTTAAGCTTAGTAGACTGGTGGGTATGGGTAAGAGAGGTAGCAACTGCGGTGGAGGGTTGGTCTTCTGTTGAAGGGCAGCAATTGTCGCCTTCTGCAGTTATGTGAGGATGAACACATTCTGTTACCATTTAGGCATAAATATTCATACCAGATGCTGAATCTCCTATTTAAGGCCACTTAAAAAGATACTTATAGATGCTCCTCCATGAGGTTGATTCGGCTAAACATTATGTTGAAGTTGTTTTGGAAATCATTTATCGATTGCTGTTGCTTGAGGTTGAGAAGCTCTGACATGGGATCGTTGAAGGCCTTGACGCCGAATTGAGCACGAATAAACTGAATGAACTTAGCCTGAGTCATGTATGCCATTGAAGGCTTCAATTTAATCTGGTTTTTGTACCATTGGAGACCCACATCGTCCAGGTGATTAACGACGATTTTGTTGGAATATGCCTTGTATTCCAAATTACCCTTTTGCCCTTCTTATATCCTTATATATATATAGGCATAATAGGGTTATGAGAATTAGAGAGATTTGAGAGGTGAGCCACACTCTTTGTATCCTGTAACACACTTTCTCTACTAATAAGAGTATTCCCTCTGTCTTTCCTGTGGACGTAGGTCACATAGACTGAACCACGTAAAATTCTGGTGTTGTTTTCTTTTTCAATCTATCATTTGTGATAAAAAATTGGTATCAGAGCCGAAAAAAAAATTGAAGAACACCAAGCGAGCAGTCGAACAGTCCTTGTGGCTGGAGCACACCACCACCGACGAACCCGTCCTTGTGCAATTAAATTGGTATCATTTCTTCGTTTTTTTCCCTCTCTCTCTCTCTCCGCGGCCACCCATCCTACCACCAAAAGAAAAAAAACAATTTTTTTTTGTCTTTCTTCTCCTTGGCCACCTACCCCACCCGATTTGCAGAAAAGTTTTTTTTTTTTGCCTCTCTCCTCGGAGCACACCACCATTCCAGTTCCTTGGCTTGAAGTGTCTCCAGCTTCCAACCGACGCTAGCAAGGCACCGATCCTCTCGCCTAGCAACCGAGTTTAGCCGAGAGGAGAAGGAGGAAGAGGGAAAAGACTCGACAGCAGGCCAAACCACTCACACTTGAAACAGAGGCTTCAAATTCGATTTCATTGGAGGTAGATCTGATGGTTTGGCACTGAAACGGAGTAGATCCGACGAAAGAAAGGAATAGATCGAGCTCCAACGAGTTGGAGGCATTGTAAATCGGCGAACTGCACTGTAGATCGACTGGAGGCACTGTAGCATCAAGTGGCACTGTAGAAATGGTGTTAACACTATTTTAACGCCGTCATTACTGTAGCATCGGAGGTAGATTGTGATTTGGGCCATCAATTTGTATTTTTCAATTTTCGCTGTGAGTGTTTTGTTGCAATGGCTTCTTCATCTTCATCAACGGTGAAGTTTGAAATTGAGAAGTTAAATGGAAACACCAATTTTGCACTATGGCAAGTTAGAATGATGGCAATTCTGACGCGAAAAGGTACAAAAAGGGCCTTACATGGCAATGAGAAGAAACCAGAGTCAATGTCTGATGCAGATTGCAATGACATGGATGAAAAAGCTCTATCCTCAATTCAACTCAGTTTGGGAAATGAAGTTTTGAGAGAAATCCTTTATAAAAGAACAGCAGCTGGTGCATGGCTAAAATTGGAAAGTCTGTACATGACGAAATCTTTGACTAACAGACTCTGATTAAAGCAATGCCTTTACACTCTTTGTATGTCAAAAGGTACTTCTTTGAAATCACATATTGAGAGTTTAGTTCAATTGTTATTGATTTGAATAAGATTGACGTTCATATTGACGATGAGGATCAAACTTTATTGCTATTGTACTCTTTGCCTCCTTCATACAAGCACTTTAGAGATACTATAATTTATAGTAGAGAAGATATTTCCTTTGAGAATGTCAAGACTAATTTGCAGGTCAAAGAGAACATTGATAGTAGTTTGACATTTTCTGAGACATCAGATCAGAGTGTTGGTTTGATTATTGATCGAGGAAGATCAAAGGAGAGAGGTCGACATTCAGGTAAATCAAGAATGGAATCAAGGCATAAGAATTTGACCTGCAATTATTGTAAGAAGAAAGGGCACATTAAGTCTGATTGTTACAAGTTGAAAAACAAGCAGAAAGTAAGTGACAGTAATCAGAAGAACCATCCACCAGGAGAAGCTCATGTGGCAGCAAATGAGAGTGATGATCTGTTTTATGTCACTCAATGCCAAGGTAGATTTCAGGATACCTGGATCATGGACACTAGAGCCTCGCAACATATGACTCCTAACAGGGAATGGTTTACCACTTACAAGCCAATTAATGGTGGTGTTCTGTTAAGAAATGATCACGTCTATAAGGTTACTGGGATTGGTATAGCAAATCAAGATGCACGACGGTGTCATTAGGACCATGTCTGAGGTCAAACACATTCCAGATTTGACGAAGAATCTTATTTCTTTGGGCACTCTTGAGAAGAATGGCTGCAAGATTGGGTATGAAGGTGGAGTTTTGAAGGTTTCCAGAGGTGCTCTTGTATTAATGAAGGCTGCCAAAATTAGCACATTGTATATTTTGCATGGTTTGACAGTCACAAACTCAACTGCTGTTTCCACTTCAGTTTTAGATTCAGACATGACAAAATTGTGGCACATGCGGCTGGGACATATGAGTGATAGAGGTATGGCTGCCTTAAGTAAGAGAGGTCTTTTATGTAGTCAAAACACAGGAAAATTAAAATTTTGTGAGCATTGTGTTTTTGGGAAGCAGAAGAGGTTGAGTTTCAGTACAACCATCCATAAAACAAAGGGAACATTGGATTACATCCATTTAGATCTTTGGGGTCCTTCTTAGGTACTCTCTAAAGGTATGGGTGCTGCTTATATGCTCACTTTCATTGATAATTTTTCTCGTAAAGTTTGGGTTTATTTCTTGAAACATAAAAGTCAAGTGTTTGGGACCTTCAAGCAGTGGAAAACTTTACTTGAAAAACAGATTGGGAAGCAGATTAAGAGGCTGAGAATAGATAATGGCCTTGAATTTTGCAATAACGAATTCAATGAGTTTTTGCAAAATTGAAGGCATTGTACGACACCGCACAGTTCTAAAAACTCCACAGCAGAATAGAGTTGCAGAATGCATGAATAGGACTTTGATAGTGAAAGCTAGATGTCTGTTATCTAATGTAGGTTTGGGCAAAAGCTGTTAATACAGCTTGTTGGTTAGTAAATTAATCTCCTTGTACTTCCATTGAGTGTAAGACACCTGAAGAGGTGTGGTTAGACAAACCTGCAGATTATTCTAATTTGAAGATCTTTGGCTGTCTTGCTTATGCTCATGTTAATGAGGGAAGCTTGAACTGATGGCTAAGAAATGCATTTTTCTTAGCTATGCTTCTGGTGTGAAAGGCTATGGGTTGTGGTGTCCAGACCCTAAGCCTCCAAAATTCCTCATCAGCAAAGACGTCACATTTGATGAATTCGTTATGCTGCATCCAAAAGAAGAAGTCTTAAGGCCAAACAATGAAGATAGTGGGAGTTCCACACAGCAGGTGGAGTTTGAAAGTGATATTCCTTCTAAGTCAGGTCAACAAATTCGGGTTGACACTTCAGAAACAGATAAGGATACTTTAGATACTCAACAGGCACAATCATACAGTATCACCAGAGACAAACTTAAAAGGACTATGAAGCCACCAGCCAGGTTTTCAAACTCAAATTTTGCTTATTGTTTGGCAGTAGCAGAAGAGGTGGAGTACAATGAACCTAGAAACTACTCAGAGGTTGTCACTTATGCTAAATCTTCTCAGTGGAGCATTGCTATGACTGAGGAAATTGAATCCTTGCATAAGAATCAGACTTGGAACTTAGTGAAACTTCCTAAAAATAAGAAGACTGTTGGCTGCAAATGGATCTTCAAGAAGAAGGAGGAAATCCCAGGAGTTGAGGATACAAGGTACAAGGCACGTTTGGTTGCAAAGGGTTATAGTCAGAAAGAAGGGATTAACTTCAATGAGGTGTTTTCTCCAGTTGTGAAGCACACTTCCATTCGTGTGCTTCTAACTATGGTTGTTATGTATGATATGGAACTGGAGCAGCTTGATGTCACGACTGCTTTTTTACATGGCAATCTTGAGGAAGTCATTTATATGGATCAACCTGAGGGTTTCCAAATTGAAAGCAAGGAGGATCATGTTTGCAGGTTAAAGAAATTTCTATATGGTTTAAAGCAGTCTCCTAGATAATGGTATAAGAAGTTTGATAACTTTATGGTAAGCCATGGTTACTCAAGGAGTGAGTATGACAGTTGTGTCTACCATAGGAAGCTTCATGATGGATCATTTATCTATCTGTTATTATATGTCGATGATATTCTTGTTATCTCTACAAGCATATCTGAGATCAATAGTTTGAGGAAGCTATTTGGTTGAAAGGTTTGGTCACTGATTTGGATTTATTACAAGAAACTACCACTGTATTCTGTGACAGTCAGAGTGCTATACACTTGACCAAAAATCAAGTGTATCATGAGAGGACCAAATACATTGATGTCAGATACCATTTCTTACGAGATGTTATATCTCAAGGTTTGATTTCAATGAGAAAGGTCACTATTGCAGACAATTCAACTGACATGTTGACGAAACCAGTTTTTCGTAGCAAGTTCAAGTATTGCTTGGACTTGATTGGTGTTCGTTTTAATTGACTGGCCTTAAGGGCCATTTGGAGGAGAGATAAAAGAATTTTACTTTGTTGTGTGTTTAGAGAATACAATGCAAGTTGGAGATTTGTTAGAATATGCCTTGTATTCCAAATTACCCTTTTGCCCTTCTTATATCTTTATATATATAGACATAATAGGGTTATGAGAATTAGAAAGATTTGAGAGGTGAGTCACGCTCTTTATATCCTGTAACATACTTTATCTACTAATAAGAGTATTCCCTTTGTCTTTCCCGTGGACGTAGGTCACATAGACCGAACCACGTAAAATTCTGGTGTTATTTTCTTTTTCGATTTATCATTTATGATAACAGATTTTAACCTTGGCCTCCTCGGTGTGCTGCTAAGGTCGAAGAAGTAGAGCCAATTTTAAAAGGTTCTCGCACAGCAGGTGGGGGAAACTCCACCTTCAAACCACGTTTAGCATAATAGGCATGGTCAAACCTATCGAATGGAGAAGACGTAACTACATGAGACCCTGGCAATGGCATGGTCAGATCTAACAGAATCATCATGTTTTAGCCTATGCTCAACAACTTTTTCATGATCGAGCATGTAGGAATGATGACTCTTTATACCACTGACGCAGAGACTTTGAGGAACAAGGGAAGGTCTTATGGGAGGTCCGACAGGAAATCGAGGGACAATGGAGAATGAATTTCAAGTTGATCGGAAATGGAGAACACGATTCAGGACGGAGAGGGAATTGAAGAGGAAGAGAGATAAAATTGGAATTTGAATTCAACAAAGAGGAGGAAGGGAGCAATTGATTAACCAAGATTTTTGGGTTACACTTCGCATATCATTGATGTGGACTACCTATATTTATATATATACACTAGACTCAAAAGGATAACAACTTAATTCTAAAAACTACCGATAAACTCTTACCATGATGAACTAGAAATTCGTAACAAAAAAAAAACACAAATTTCATTTTCCTTTTAATGGCGCCATTTCTGCAACTGCATGAGATTGCCAAATTCTCTCTCAAATCCTCCCCGTCTAGTCTCTATTTTTGAGCTTTTATTTTTTTCTCTGCAACGGAGGTATCTTGCCAAACTCCACTGGGAGGATTGATGTGTCCCATATAAGTTCCTGAGGGGTCTTTGGGTTGTTTATAAGGATTGGGTCAACCCTCCATTCTTGAGCTAGCTTTTGTGGTGGAGTTAGGGTTCAATTCCTTATCAGGTGGTATCAGAGCCAAACTTTAGAGGGTCGGTGGGCGCATGTACAAAGGTTCCCTGCCATTGTGCCAATCGCTGATTGAGGCAGCACGAGACATGCAGTTTAAAGGGGTCGGGAATGATGTGTCCCATATCGGTTCTTGAGGGATCTTTGGGCTGTTTATAAGGATTGGGTCAACCCTTCATTCTTGAGCTAACTTTTGTGGTGGAGTTAGGGTTCAATTCCTTATCAAGGATTCATGCCGACTTGAAAGGTGATGGCTGCTATTGGGGTAGAAGGGTGCTTCGAGCATCGCTTGGAGACTCTCGTCCATACCAGTTCTTCGATGAATTTTCAGCTAAGTCGTTGGCCTCATTAGCCATTTGCTGCAGCAAAATGTTTGTTTTAACCTTTTGGGTAGTATGCAATGTTCCTACAACCCAAACTTCACTGGTCCAACAATAGTAAAAGTATAGATTTATGCCAATTCTATCCTCCTTTCCCTGTCCTTTGGACACAAAAGGGGAATGTGGAATATCCATATGATAGCAGGCACATAAACATAAAAATAAAAATAAAAATAAAAATAAAAATACAAAGGAAGTGAATGATGACATCTTTGAAAAACATGTCACAATTTTTGCCCTAGAGGAAGAAGCTAATTATGGGTGAAATTTGTGTTTCAAATTCTAAATCTTACTGTAAATCTTTACATTGGCGACCCTTGGACCATATTTTGTGGTTACCCCGCAATAAACCCCCCGAAAAAAAAAAAAAAAAAGGAGACGGGGGAACCTTCACCGCATATTGAATTTCTCTATCTTTTACAGAAATTAAAACTCACTTGTTATGAAAGTGCGAGGGACGACTCTTTACATACCTACCAACAAAAAAAATATAAAAAAAATTACATCATTGTAATCTAATAATTAAATATTTAAATTTTAAAACTGATCTCTATAAAGCCAAAAAAAAAAAAACAAACATTAATCTTTTTCTAAGTCTTACAAATGTAATAATCTTTTACATCGCAACACTTATTTTTCCTTTTCATATATCTTGACAATTTGAACGACTTGGAGTTCCAACCCCTGATCCCCCCTTCTACATTTCATTCCATTTTAGCCGGACGCGTAGACCTCTGGTCCGATCAACAAATAATAATAATAATAATTACAATAATTTTATACTTCTTAAAAATCAATCTGGAAACAGTATACAGAAAGAACAATGTCAACTCTTCCCTACAAAACTCACAAAAAAAAAAAAAAATTGCAGATCAAGAGAATTATAAAATGCAAAACACCATCTATTTAGATTTAGGGTTAGATTCCAGTCACAAAACATGCGACAATTTATCGAGTGAGCCTATCTGCTAATATTTCCAAAAAATGGTAACAGAAGGAATGAGGGTCATCCCCAAAGAATTTGGAAGAACTTCGAGAATTCTGTCCTCACAAAGAATGTAAACTCAAACTAAAAATTAGGATTCCTACACTGCCCTCAGTGCCTTCGTGTATAAAAACACACCTCCGAATCTAGATTAAGAAGTGGCGATGGAAATTAATTTAGTCCTTGCATTAATTCGACTGGTAATGCTATTAGTGTTGCCAAATTGTGCATTACTGATACTTCAGGAAGATCAGTGCACAACTGTTTCTTCTCAGCTCGTCCCATATAGAAATTCAGAGCTCGAACCATCTTCCACAGGTAGATTTAGGTCAGGAAGCAGGAATGCAGACTTTACGCAGCCAATTGGATGTGGTGGGTACGGCTCACATTCACTGCATGCAGTACTAATTGGAATGATAGAACATGTGCGATCAGAGGTTACTTTTATTTGCTGAGATTGAACTAAATCAACTTCCTCAGATTTAACAGAAACCATCGCCATACTTGGCGTCTGTCGTAATAGCAAATCAAGCTGTCAATAAGATAAAATAACTGTCACATTTTAGTTGTTGTTCTGCCTATCTAAGTCTACGGTACCATAGCCAATCATTAGAAAAGATGTCTGCTTGGTGCTCAAAGAGACCAACAATTGGACACAAAATTTGCTAACCATGCAAATGGGTGCCAATATAACCGTGGGGGTAAAAATGAACAGGAGACTAATTCTCCAATTTCAAGTTCTTATTGGTTCCAGTAATTATTATGTCATCTCAAACAACAACATCATAAGATAGTTGAATTCAGCATGTTCAAATTACTTTGGTTTAAAAACAAAATGACATGGTATGGACAAAACATAAATCGATTCATACCAAGTTGAAGTTTCTATGTTTGGTACATGCAATTTTAGGATTCATAACAGTATCAAGTCTTTTAGTTGTCTTGGGTTACCTTTTAAAAGTTGGAAATGGATTTCTTTTGACTAATAAGACTGCTCCAATTCCAATGCTCAGGAAGAAAAGGTCATAATAATGCAAAGAGGCAGGATACTCTCACTGCCTAGCTCGGACAAAAACTAACAGTGTTATCAGTGATGCATGCATAAAGAAAATAACTTACGACAGTCACATTAAAGCAAGGAGTATTGGGGAAAAGACAAGAATGATATAAATGCATATCAACTATCTCCAAATAGTCTTGCAAATTATTCTTTCGAAACAAAATTGCATATACAGTAATTACATAGTAATCCGTTGTTTGCATGCAAGCTCCTTTTATCATACCAAATGGTCATGTCAATAGGATTGCAGTTCTTTTTGTGCACCGAACAGACTTTATGGTGCACTAACAACAGCCACAATTATAAAACCACTAGAGAGAAATATTACGAACAAGACAAGTTCTGCAAGGGAAAGAAGATAGGCCTTAATTACAAAATGATTCTAAAGGAATGTTAGGTCTACCTTCAATCTCTTCAAGCACTCATTCCTGGCTCTCTGTTTATCTACATTGAGCTGCAATGCTAGCAATTCCTGCTCAAGAAATGATTCACAAAGGTAATATTGCATCTTACAACCAATTATATAATTGCAGAGAAAGATGAGACAAGGTAGCTTAATGTGAAATGGGTGCTACGAATTTGGTAAAACATACATTTTGCAAATTCCTCCTTTCCTTCAACAGCAAGCTTTCCTCTTCTCTGAGCTCAGATAAAGTCTGCTAAGCATCAATTCATGCAAACAATTGTGTGCAAAGTAAATAACTCAAATGAAACTCGCAGCAAAATGGCAAAAAATAAAATTATTTATCCTCCTCTTTTCCCTTTATAGACAGGCCTAAAACTAGCTCCATTATCAAAACTACTGCATTCACAAATCATGCGAAATTCCTAATTAAATAAGCATAAAACAAAAGATAAAACAACATCTAGCACACACCTTCTTCTTTCTTGACCTCTTGACAGTTGATGTTTCGCTTGCCACAACCACCTGTACAAACCCAGATATTGGAAAGATCAGATTAATGCATAAAACATTTTTTCCATCCATGCAACATATAAGCAAACAGATTCAGAATACACAAAAAAATCCAATTATGTCTATTGCATTTGTATAAGAAAAAAGAGACATAATTGAAAAGCTTGAACTATGGTATCTTGCTCATTTTGTTGGCATGAAAAGTGCTAGATTCTACCAAATAATACATTTATAATACTCGGTAAATGCACATACGATGAGAGAGATATGCAACATATAACAAAACTTGCAGGCAAATAGGCTTTAATCATGACCCTTCATAAAAGACTTGGGCTATTCGTGGAACTTAACAGACAAGCACATTTTCCGGGTATCTAAATTGCAACAACATTGGTCCACGTCAAGTTGAACTTCAGCTTTCTACCATTAAACAAAGAGAGCGGAAAAATGGACCCAAAAAATAAGTTTATTCCAATTTAACACAACAAAAAGGAGAGAAGAGAAGAAAGTTCCTTGAAAACATTGCTAGAACTTTCAAAGTCACTTTCCACTCCTTGCCAATTGGGTCAACCAATGGTTTTGGGCCACTTCCCAGCCTACACATGACGCACGTCCCATCATGCTTAAGCCTCGGCTTTTGATTTATTGTTATATTTTTGGCATTGGCCAATCATTCAACACTAAGATGATTATAACACTAGAGCGTTTAGAATTATTTTTTTGGCACATACAATACAATATAAAAATGCAAAAGGCAACGTTTTTGGATTTGATAAGTCCAAACCAATAACCACCAACCACCGAGTCAAAATTCCACCCATAAGTTTGGCAACACTCGCCTGGGTGGTCCCCATATAACACAAAACTTTATTATTCCTTTTTTTTTTTTCATCTCCTCCCACAAATCAATTTGACACCTAATTGAGCCTTTCCCTTCTACAAAAAACATCTCTCTTGTTGAAGAGTTAAAAAAACCATTTATGCGGGTTCAAGTCAGTGTCAACTGTTAATGCCCTGATTCAACCTCCCTGATATACATGACCCACTGAACAATAATGACCCTCAAAAAGGCTCTCCCATGGTGATCCTGAATCTGAAATTCAATCACTCACTTTCCACTCGCATTCTGTCTTCTTTTCAGAAGAGGAGTGCGCCGAAAGAATTCAAACTCGGACCAAGGCGAGGAACCAAAGATCCCCCCTTCGGATGGTAAAGCGGCTCCATTTCCATTCTCCAATTTTCAACCCCACATTACGATACACACTTTTTGACCAAAAAAATTCCACCCCAAAGACAACATGAAAAAGGGCAAAACGAAAAGAACATGGACCAATCGGGAGGGGAGTCATTAATATCAAGGCTGTGACACGCAGAGTTTTATTCTATTTTATTGTTATTATTATTATTTTTTATTTTTTGTTGTGTGGCGCCCACAGGAACAACAAAACTGGGGAAGTCCACACCGAATCATGATCCTTCCCAAACAATCTAGTGGAGCACCACTAACAACACTGCCCCAAATTACACGAGGACCCATTTTGCTACGAAAACACGCCACCCATAAGACAGAGCCAAAAAGAAAAAAAAAAAAGAAAAAGTTTCAATCAATTATTTTCCCAATTACCACAACAGCCCCTATGGATTAAATCGACTCCTGCAAAGACAAGGGTAGTCTCGTAATTTGACGGCCATTCGGTGTGATCTAAGTCAGCTATCGATCGATCGATCGATCCATCCCGACAGAAGAACTTGGATTCCGGAACGTGTTCTATTTGGAAAAGAATGGCAGGACGCATGCACGAGGGGGCATTATAGTCATTTTAAAGGTTTGATCCCGAGTACAAGTGGAGAAGAAAAGGGCATTTCGGTCAAGACATACTGGAAACGAAAAATTCGCGCCTCCGGTGGCCGGAGAATGTCTCTTTCCAGTGAAACGACCGATTATGCCCTCGAGATTCGCGACACATGCTTTGCGACAGGGTAAAAAGTGTCCAAATAAACGAGAAAATTTTGGAAAGTAAACAAAAAAAAAGAGGAAAAGAAAAATATTATAGAATTCAAAGGGCAATTTCGTCCTATTGGCAAATAACTCTAAAAGGGAAAAAGAGAGACACTGACCGACTCGCCGAGTTAACAAACAAGCGGAGGAAGAAGAAGAAGAAAGATTAAAATAAAATAAAATAAAATAAAAAATAAGAGCGAAACGAACCTTAGATCTCGCCCCGTCGATAGGCTGGGTGGCCAGACTGGACTCTTCGAACACGTCGACGGCGGCGGCGCCACCACTGAGGGAGGTGGCAGTGGCGCCGCTCCAGGAAAGCGGCGTGGTGGGGCTGGCCCGAGTCGTGTCCCCCTTCTTACGCGGAACGTACCCAGACCTCTGCTTCCGAACTCCCCACTGCAGCCGCAAAGCGGCGGCCCCCGTATCCACCAACCGCCGCCGCCGCCGAGCTACCGGCATCGCTTGGCTCAGCTTCAAAAGCAAGCGGACGATGACACTGTCATCGGCCATCGCCAATTTAACCCACTCGTCTTCGTCAGTCATAGCGCTCGGCCCTCTCTTTCCTTGTTTTTTTTTTTTTTAATGAAATTTCCTTATTTAAAAAAAATCTCAAAAGAAAAAAAAAAAAAAAAAAAAAAAAGCAGAAAGAGAGAGACGCGCAAACAGAGACAAAAGGGGAAATCTTGGAACGGGGGAAAGAAGTGGGTGGCTTTATATTATGTGTGTGGGGTTTGTGTTTTTGTACGTGAGAGAGACGGGTGGCTTCTCTTCTTGTTTGACGTTGACAATAACCTTTTCCTCTTTCTTTCTATTTATTTCCCCTTATGCGTCTTTTCAATTTATTTTTATGTGTTATTTCATTCTTTTTTCTTTTTTCTTTTCAGAATATATTATTATTATTATATATATATCGCTGCAGGTAAACCGATAAGTGAATTTTTTTCCCCCATCAGTCTCTTCATTGACGTTGGTTTTGACCATTTTAGAATTTTTGTTGATGTATAAATACGCCGAATTTTAAACATGTTAATATTATAATTTATCATGATAAAATTTTGTTTAGATATAAAAATTAATTTTTTTATAAAAATAATTAAATAAAAATAACAATTAATGAATTTGTTTTCACCCCACATATACAGACATATATTCGCAATCTACTTTATAATCTTTGAAAAGAAGAAGAGGAGAGGGGGCAGACAATAAAGTTCGCACTTTTGTGATTGGTCTTTGGTTCCGTCGTTGATGGATTCTTAATTGCGTTTTTTTATTTTTTATTTTTTGTGTTCTTTGGCGTGTCATTATTTTGGTAATATGTGCAATTGATCAGGGCAATTGACCTACTTGGGTGTGTTGCGCGTACACGCCCGCGCACACACACACACCCACACGCACGCTGCAGGTGGGGAATTGGCATAAGGGTAAATATAATTGTTTTTATTTTTCCATTTCATCATTGACAATTTTATTCTTGCTTGGACTCAAACCTTTTTTTTTTACGTCAAAGTCAAAATAAGATAAATTTATAGATATGTACAAAATTTTTCATACTTTTTTTTTTGTATTTTTGATATCAATCTTACGCATTTATTTTTTTAAATAAATACTTTATTTTAGATCAAATTTTTTTTGCAACATGTATTTTTGGGTTACTATTTTTTAAATAAAAAAATTATATAGACTAAATTATGTCTAAAATAAAATATTTATATTGTTTTTCACTTGTTACATGAAATAGTTATATATTTTTGTTTTATGCAAATATTTGTATGAGTGTAATATCTTTTACAATGTTAAATAAAATTTTTATTTTGATTCTAATATTTACTAATATTATCACTTATAAAAAAGTATGTCTAAATGTTATATATATTTTTCATTATCATGTAAATATTAATAGTTTATTTTTATGTCTAAAATAAATAAAAAAGTCTTTATATTATTTTTATAGTACATATTATAAAAACTAAAAATATTAAAAATGAAATTAATTTTATTAATATGTTATATTTCATATATGTATGATGATCTAAACTAAAATTATCATATTACTCTTATGATGATCCTTAGGGCAAATTTATGCAAAATTATGTTCGGTGACAAGAAGCAATATATATTGTTGTCCTTCGTTAAGTGGTATCATTTTGCCACCTTAAAAGAAAATTGTCATTTGATTTTTATATGAGAGAGAAAAAATAAATCAATTAAAATATGTTATCATTTTGAAGGAAAAAAAAAAGAAAATAATAATATATATATGCATATCTTCTCATTTTTTCTTTGTGTTCTATTTCTTTTTATATTCTCTTCTTTTGTCTCTATGCATTAAATGTCATTTTCTTCTTTTGAGAAAATGGTTCATATGAGCTAAGGCATTGTTGTACATAAACTTAACGTAAGCTAAGGCAAAGTCCTATTGGTTTAACTTGTCTCCTTAAATACTTTAAATAAGATTGCCCAAGGTCTTATTGAATGATTCAATCTAATAATCTATTTAGGGGTAAATTGTACTGTTGAACATTAGGGATAAATCAAATAGTTTCCATAAAGTGATCCAAAAGTGATTGAAAAACCTTGTATAATGGTTAGAAGTGATGGATTTAGTTATTCTATGTAAGTGTACTACTTCCTTAAAGGATAATTGAGCCACATTTGAGGCATCAAAGGTCTTTTATAAGGAATAAAATGACCTATTTTAGAAAACTTGATGCGAAAAACCTAAAAAAGACATGGCTTAGTGTCACGGGGCCATTACCCTCTCCCCAAAAGGTTAACTTGTTGAGGTGTGCAGCGCCTACGTTTATAAGGCTCAAGGACTCCCTTCTCCTTTCCAATGTGGGATTCTGTCACATTCTCCCCCACCAAATCCATCGATGTCCTCATCGTGGACTGGGGCCCCCCTGCCTACTCCCGGGCTTAGAGCGCTTGCGGGGGACATTGGATTCAGTCAGGCCGACTCTGATACTACTTGTCACGAGGCCATTACCCTCTCTCCAAAAGGCTAACCTGTTGAGGTGTACAACGTCTATGTTTATAAGGCCCAAGGACTCCTTTCTCCTTTCAGATGTGTGATTTCGTCACATTAGGGACCCAATGCACACAAGGAATCAAAGAACAACCAGGAAAGCTAAACTAGAGTTTAATATCACAAACCTTAGATCCACCCTTTGAAGGAACATGAACTTAAGGTATTTAATAAGGATATAGATGTCACACTTCAAAAAAGAAAGGAATTAAGAGTGATAAGTCGATTGGAACGCCACAAAAAGAAGTACCTCTTGATAAGTTTTTTAGTCCTTAAAAGAATCGAGAGAAAAAAACCCTTGCTTTCTATTTCACTTAAAGTTGTTTGATTTTGCAGAGCTTACAAGGGGTGCCTATTTATAGGCTAAGATAGTAATCCTAAAGAGGAACAAATTCCTACTTAGCAGAAATCCTTATTTTGGAAGAATTCCTAAATATGAACAAATTCCAACATAGATAATAAACTCCTATTTAGGAGGGAATGCTATTACTTAGTTTAACCTATTAAGTATTCTAATTATAGTAATTAGACATGAACTCTTTGTCAAACTTGAATTCGCACCATTTGAAGCATGGTTGGCCTGAATGTCTTGAATCAGCCCATTTAGTACTTCTTTAATCTTTTTGGCTCTAGTTTGTGTTATTAGGCCTTTTGGAATGTGCAATGGATCTCTTTCATCCATTGAAGTTCAAGCTCATGTTATTAGGCCTTTTGGAATACGTAATGGACCTCTTGCATCCATTGAAGCTTTCCACCCCTCATCTTTATGGTTCTCATCAAAACTTGTCAATAACAACAAATGCAGAGTTTATACCATATTGGGTATAAGGTATTCCTAAAATAAAATCCATGGATAAGTCTTTCTAAATATTGTTTGAAATAGGCAAAGACATATATAGTCTTGCATTTTATGATTTACCCTTGGTTATTTAATAAACATAACATCATTGGATAAATTTGCCAATGTCTCTATTTAACTACGACCAATAATATCACTCTTGAACAATAGCAATTGTCTTATCACGTTTAAGATAACCTATAAGACCACCTTCATATAGATCATATACAATGTTTTCCCTCAATAAAGATTGATGAATATAAAGTTGATTCATGCACATCAAATAGTCATTAAGACTATGAAAAACATCTATTGGTTGTCTTTAAATACACTTCCCTTAGACAATTTCAAAGTCTTCATTATGCTTGTACAATTTATGGAGAGATTCAAATCCCACATCTCACTATTTAATGTCACTTGTAATGATACTCTTCTACTTAAGACATTAGCAACCTTATTTTATCATTCAATTTTATAAAATAACTTGAAAAGGAACTTTTGTAAGAAATTAGACTACTAGGCATTCATGATATTACTAATTTACTTATGATTGTAAAGATATTTAAGAGCCTAATGATCAAAGTATAAGATGAACTCATACCCTACTAGATAATGCTCTTAATGCTTTCAAGCTCTCACAATCGCATAAAATTCCTTATTATATGTCAATTACTTTTATTAAACTTCACTTAATTTCTCATTAAAATATGCAATTAGCCTTTTCTTTTGAGAAAGAGCTGTATTGACTCTTATTCCACTAGCATTGAATTCAACTTTGAATGACTTCTCAAAGTTAGGGAGGGTTAACGTTAGAGTAGTATATAACTTTTCCTTAATAAAAGCAAAGCACTATTATTTTATATCTCCCTACTAAAACTTGCCTTTTTAAAGACATTTGGTGATAGAGGTCATGATGGTACTAAAATTGCAAATGAATTTTCAATAAAAGGTTTTTACGCTTCATATGTCACTTGTTGTTTTAAAGGTAGGCCAATCTTGAATTGTTCGTACTTTGTCCTTGTCAACCTATATACCTTTAGAACTAATTATGTACCCTAAAAAGAGTAATTTGTTAGTCATGAACTACATTGATTTAAATTTACATATCACTGATTTTCTTGAAGTACTAGTAATACCTTCCTTTGGTATAAAACATGATTCTCCATTGATTAACTATATATAAAAATGTTATGAAAATATACAACTACAAACTTGCCAATGAAGGGTTTTAATACCTGACTTATTAACCTTATAACAGTGTTGAGGGTATAAGAGAGACCAAATAGCATCATTAGCTACTCATAAAACTGTTTTAAGTTTTAAATGTAATCATTCACTCATCTTTAGGTCTGATCTTAATTTGGTGATAGCTATTTCAAAGATTTATCTTTGAAAACACCATGAACTTATCTAGTTAGTCTACTATGTCATTCAGTTAAAGAATATGAAACTTATACCCAATGATGATCTTGTTAATGACTTAATTATTAACACACATCTAGTAACTACCATCTTTCTTTGGAGTTAATAAGGTAGGTACTGTACATGGGTTCAAGCTCTTATTGATATACCCCTTTTGTAGTAACTCTTTTACCTTCTCCCTTAATATCTCACTTTTTTTAAGACTCATCTGATAATGTAGCAGGTTAGGGAGACTAGTCTTAGGAACAAAATCAATCTAATGTTGAATATTATTCATCGATCGCAATCCATTTGATAACTCCTTTCAAATAACATCACTAAACTCTTCTAACAATGGTTTGATTAATTATAGGAGCTCTATCTTTGGATCATTGGTTACTTCACTTTTTACCACTAACACATGAACTTCTTTTAATTCTTTAATGATTACTTTAATTTCTTGATTTGAATGGGTGATTGTTACTTTTACTTGAGAAGTCTTAGGTCAGAACCCTCTTTTTATAAGCAGTAATGTATATTTCACTCCATCATTCTCAAGTTTGTAAATGTTTCTTTTAGTGTGAGTGTTGAGGATCAATATTAAATTGTTAGGGTTACCTAAATACTAAGTTGTAAGTATCTATATCTATAACATTTTAATAGACCTTATCTGTGTATTGGCCAATTAAGAAAGGAATTTTACACCATTTTGTTACTTAGAGTTCTCTAACTATTTTGATCCACATAATAGTGTATGAATTTAGGTACTTTTTTTACTAATAGCTACAATTTCTTAACAAATTTTTATCTCAATAATATTTTCTTGGCTACCATTATCAATAATCAAATCATATAAGGTACTATTGATTGTGTACTTGGTATGGAATAACTTGTTTCATTGAATTTCATCCTTTTTGTTTAAGAAGCATTAGCTTTCTCATTATATACGCAAATATATCATCTTTGTAATCGTACTTCTCACCATTTGGGTAGCAGTAAACTTCCTTACCTTTATTTCCAATTGCCTCCCTTTGCTTTACTACATTCATTGTTTTTCAACGTAGGCAATCACTAAAACTTAAAGCACTCACTTAGTGTAGGCTTCTTATAAGGATTAACATTCTAGACAGTAACCTTCTTAATAAGAGGTTGTTTGCTTGCAATTTTGTTAGTTATCGCCCTTTATGGCTAGCTTAATGTCTTCTACTTTTCTTTCTCTGCAATAAACTTATTAGATTCAACATAAAACTTATAAGAGGATTTAAACTTATGTTTTTCTTGCAACATTATTTTAGCTTTTAATGCCATATTTCTAGCCTTAGATATGTTTAACAACATTTGAACTCCAATTTTATCTCAGATGAATGATTTTAATTCATCAAAGTATCTTGAGACTTGTTGGCCTTTTGATTTTATCAAGTTATTGCGCTCAAACAATTTGAAAATTTTTTATGAGTATTCATAAATTAACTGATTGCCTTAATTGTAACATTCATATTTCTAAAAAAAGACCTATTTGTAATCTAGAGGAAGAAATGCTCCTTTTAAAAGTTGCTTCATTTTATACCACTCTCTATTTGGAGCCTTACCTTTTTTTTCTCCTGTGATCTTTTGTTTATTCCCACCAAGTAAAAGTTCCTCCTTTTAGTTGACAAGTAATTAATGTAACCTTTTATTCTTCAGATATCTCTATGTAATTAAAGAATCTTTCTACTTCAATTAATCAATCCATAAAAATTTCAATATTGAATTCACTGTTAAAAATAGGGACATCTACTTTTAGTCGATTCATTTAACATTTTAGGATGTCAAGTTTGTCGTTATTCATATCTAACATAATTTGAATACTTGTCAAAATCACCATCCTCATTATTAGAATTTGTTACATAAGCTTAACACTTAGGTAAATTTATTGCTTCATCAAAATCTATTGTATAAGGTTAACACCTATATGGATTGGTATAGATTAGTCGAGTAAGAGGTTGAATATAAGTAAAATCTTTTGCCTAATTCCTTTCATCTCTTTGGTTTTGTTGGCACCTCCTACTTGGAGAGCTTCGAGTCAATTGTTGATGACTTCTAATCCATGTTCTAATAAAAAAAAACCTATGGCTAGGTTTTGTAACATTGCCTCTTGGGCACAGATGGTTGTCTAAATGGTAGGCATCCCCTGACCTTTACTAGTAGAATGGTTTTTATTCCTTTTGTCTTGTGCTGCCATCAAAATAAACAAGACTTATGATGAGGACCTTCTTAGTTCTCACACTCAAAAGGGTAATGGGTGAATTAGTGTGAGGTGCTCGCTTTTTACAAATCTTTCTAGATTAACTTTTGTAACTTGTTATAACCGATGATCCAATTTTTATCTTTTAACTTTATATGAGTATGACCGTACATATATAAATCAAATGCAAACACCTAAGAACACACAATAATTTTTACGTAGTTTACCCACAATGTGTGAATTATATTCATAGTGTGATAGGATCACTTTTAAATCACACAATCTACTCTTGTTATTAAAGGATATAGTTAATATTGTGGAAGGATCACTTCTTAACCACTTATAATGATATCTCAATCACTCAATTGATTGATCTCTTGATCATTCTAAGATTATCCTACCCTTTTGCAATAAGTTTATCAAAAGGTTTATGACTAACACTTTCCTTAGAAGGATTACTCAATATGCATAGGCTACTAGTGTAGAATGTGGATTTTCTCCTTCTTTTGTTGTTAGTGCTGCCTCACCTGATGTCTTGGTAGGTTCTCTTCCCCTATTGCCAGTGCTATCTTTTTTGCTGCCTTAGTATGTTGCCTCACACACTACCTTAGTAGGTTGCCTCACTTATTGCCTTGACAATTTCTCTTCCTTTGTTGGTGCTGCTTGCCCTATTACTGGGTCAAGTTTTCTCCTTTTGCTATTGATGTTGCATGCCCTATTGTTGGAGCAAGTCTTCTTCTCTTGCTGTTGGTGTTACTTGCCTTACTGCCAAAGCAAGTTTTCTCCTTTTGCTACTGGTATTGCCTGTTCTGTTATCGGTTCTGCAAACTAGTGGTTGTGATTCACCTATTGTTGATTGCTGTGTTAATTATGTTTGCTACTGCAATTGTGGGTTGTGCTTGCTGCTATAATTACTAGTTGTGCTATAAGCTGCTTTCTCCCTCTTTGGTGGCTACTGCACCTTTTTCTTTATTGGTTTGCTAGTTGTTACACCTTTCCTTGATTGGCTATTGCAACTTCTTCCTTAGGTTTTTGATTAGTTGCTACACATTTTCCTCTGGTTTGGTATGATTGCTACACGTCTCCATTGCTTTGGTATGGTTGCTATATGCCTTCTTCTTCTCCCTTTAATTTGGCTAGTTGTTGCCTTCTTCTTCTTTTGGACTTATACATATTTATGGATAAAATTGGTTAATTCATTGAAAAAAAATACTCTAAATTGATTGGAAAAACACTTTAATGACTAATCAATACAATATTTAGTTAAATAAAAAATATTTAAAAATAAAAAAATTTAATAATTTTATAAAAATTTAAATAATAAAATTATATGTAAAATTCAAAATTTTTAAGTTTTTCTTTGAATTTCTCAAGGTTCTTATAATCTATAAAATTTTAAACTACTCATTCTATATATCATATTATCACTAGTATTGGTAGTTATTGTAGTTACATAATAATAATAATAATAATAATAATAATAATAATAATAATAATAATAAGAATAATAAGTGTAGACGACAGAAGCATATGGATCGTGAGTTCCTTGCCAAAAGTTTGTACTTTTCCCCATAAAGCAAATAGTGTTGATATACCAAATTAGATCTTTAAGGGAAGGATAGGTTCGAATTGATCACGTAAAATTGACTGTAAATATGAGATTCATGTAAAATTGATCACCCATTTTTAATTGTCTAGCATATGGTTGAATGAGCCATTTTAATAGATATTAAAATTAATTTCTTTTTTTCTTTGAATCAATATATAAATAAATGTTTAAATTTGTATTTTTTAATAAATCTTGTCCAACCTTTGAAAACTAACAAAATATAACTTCTAGAATTTGTAATATTAAATCTACCACACCATCAAATTTTTCTAACAAAAATTATTAGATCTAGTCACATGGTAAGCTGACACGATAAGTGAGGTAACATGGATTAGAGACAAATATGATTAGTTAGTATTTGTGCTCGACATATTAGATTTTGGTCATCTAAGCTACATATTCTCAATAGGCTATAGTCTAGGCTTAGTTCCCTGAGGATTCACTTTTTTTTTTGTTGTAAATTATGTATTCAAATTTAACTTTCTAAATTTCATTTCCACGGATTTGTTTAACAAACAAGAGTCTATAATGTTAAACTATAATTATTAATTTTTAAATAGTAACACAATACATGTTTTTATTTGTTATTTTTTAAAAAATTTATTATATGTTCCATACTTTTCAATTACTTGCTTGCATCTTTTAATCATTGACAACACAAAATTTATAGCGATTGTAATATTTTTTAAAATTTTTATTATGTTTAATTTGTGTGTATAAAAATTATTTATTAATATAAAATATTAATAATTTTAATAAAAAATCATTAATTAAAATCTAACATATTATGCTTTATTTAAATTATATTAATAATTATTTTAAATATTAACTTATTTTATTTATTTTACTAAATCGATTATAGGTAATTCTCAAAGTTGAAAAGGCTTATGTGGCATTTGACAATTTGATTTGAGTCCATATTTTTTTATGTGAAATCTTATATTTATTAGATTAATAACTATAGCTAAAAACATAAATTAAATTGAATTTGTAACACTAATTTTTCATTAAGTGCATATATAATAATGAAGTTGAGTTATAGTTCATTGTCATTCCCTATTATGTCTCTTTTATGATTATAGAAGTACATCATGAAAGCATGAGGTACGAACTATGATCTATAAAAGTGTATATAGCTTATAAATCACTTTTTTTAAAAACAATTTTAGTATAAAATTGCTCCTATATATACATGGTGAAAATTTTTATTATACTTTTTAGAAATTTGATTTGAAATTCAAATAATTTAATATTTAATAAATCATATAATTAGACCCTAATTCATTTAACGTGGTTTAAATTATTTGGAATTTTCAAATAGTAATGTTATAGAGATGTTATTAATTATAGCATGATTAGTCATTGAATAGTTAATTAAAATTTGATAAAAATAAAACAAGTCTATCTAATTGAGCATAAATTTAGTCAATTAAATTTTTAAAATTTAAAATAAAAATTCAATAGACTACTTAATTGAAATTTAATTAAAAATTTAGACTTTCGGCATAGGATGCTAGTGGTATAGCTCTAAGAATTGTGCCATTAGCAATGTTTCTTTCCCTTCACTTTTTCAGTCGATGTAAGGATATGACCATCTTCAGGCTTTATAACTACCTTTAGTCCAATATGGGGAAGCTAGGTCTAAGGACTATGTATACACCTCTGTATAAGTGCTGAGTCCAAGTTCTAGCTAGAAAAATTAGGAAGATCAAACCAATTTGAACTGCTCACATCACAGTAGTAGTAGTGTAAAGACCATAGGTTGGGTGAGGCCCTTATGGAAGCCCTCCTTATCTAAGTGCTGAAGATGCCTTATGCGGATTAAAGATTTGTTAGGTTTAGGTGTTAGAAATTAACTTGCAACTAAAAACTGATGACTAATACCTAACAAATAAAATGAAATGGTACAAACAATACACCAAAACTTGATTCATAACAGTGATGAGAAATTATAGCATAAACTCTTAAATTGTGGGCATATTGCTTGTTGCAATAGCTTGTTGGCCATCGTGTCACTGTCACAACAATAAATTGTGTGCAACGATTTTTATGGTTATCGCAATAATAACTAACCACTTTATAAAACCCTTAACAAACCTTTAATCCACAAAAAACATCTTTATCACATTTAATTATATGGGTTGAGTCTAATTTTCAATAAGGGAAGTGAAAATGAGATAAAGGCTAAGTAAGAAAATCCAACGAAAGTGGGATAAAGCTGAGCTAGGTGTTACAGGTAAGGAAAGTTTTTCTATTTTATAAAGCTAGAGTATGAAAGTGAAAGATAAGCTAAAAGAAGAGATCTATGTCCTTGGACATAACTTTTCTAGATAGAGCTTTGGTAAGATTTGACATATAGTTTAAAAGAAAAGAATTTTTTTTCTTTCAATTATTATTAATACCATTACTTTGTTTTATTAGTCATTGTTGTGAGTTAATGTATACTCCCTATTCATGTTTATTATTGACGATAGGATATTTGTTGCAAGCATTATTGAAGCAAACAAGTATAAGTTTGGCATGCACTAAATTTAATACATTTACCACCAATTATTGTCTGCATATGGTAGTTGGCACTTCCTAGCCACTTGCTAGGGATTTAAGTGGCAACTTGGGTGTAGCTTTTAGTTCCTTAACTATGAGTGAGGGACTTGTGTTGCACCCCAAATAGGGCAACAATAATGGGGGATAGCCCCCATGTGGCAATGAGCCCAACTGCTCTCCTAGGGACTCAAGCAGTGGCTGGCTCCTCCGACCATGTCCAAGGGCCTAGAGTCTAGTCAAAGCTAACATAAGTAAATAGTTACCATATAAATGATGAGATCAAGAAATTATGTAATGGATTGGTTATTAGCTTAGTCTCACAAAACCATCTACTTTAATCTTAATAGTATATTAATTAAGTGCACCTAAAACTAAGTAAGGTTTGATGTGATAGTAACTCTAGTATTTGTTAACAATTTGATAGTGATAATAGATTATAAGGGATTGTGGAGAATATTCCAATGATAGAGAGCATTATAAATATTGTGGTCCTAAATAAGATGACTAAGATGAGTTATAAGTTTAGGTTTATTAAATTTAGTAGTTGATAGGATGCCATTAATAGTTGCTCAAATGCTAAAGGGGGAAAGGATACTTTGGTATGGACTAGGAGTCAAAATTACTAGTTATTCCTGTTGAGCCAGTCTTTGATGGCTAATGTTGGATTTGTTGTTAACAGCATATCATATATTTGTCCTTATTAATTTGATATTGTAAGTGTTGCTAAGATGTGTTTACTATTGAAGTTCCCAACTTCACCCTAAGATCTATTAGTCTGTGATACTGAGAGGGGGGGTGAATCAGTATCACACCCCTTAAAAACACACTCTGATAATTTAAACCAAAATATTCTACTTATTTAATACTTTCGCTCTCGTCAATATTCAGGTATGTAAACAACTTCAACCTCTTCTTAAAAGCGAACGTTTTCTCATATTCGACTAAAGTAGATCTATTGTTACCTCCTAATTACAATAATCCCCAAAATCACCTTTCAGACACCTTATCTATTAGACAGATTGGATGTTCTTGATTAGGTCTTCTTTAGGTTATGGGTTCGATGATACTTTAGATGTATTCACAACTCAATTGAAAACACAGAATGTAAATCAAAGTAAGGACATAAGATATTTATGTGGTTTCGTCAATGTGACGTATGTCCACGGTGGTAGGGACTCTTCTTCTACTGAAACAATCCATTATACTTGAGAATACCATTGTGGTACTCCTGATGTTCACAATGTAGTTACAATGGATGTCCTAATCCTCTGTTCCTTTCACTATTGCAAATTCAAAGCAAGTACAATACAAAGAGTGTCACTTACTGTGTCTATCCTTCTTCTAACTTATCTTGCCTCTGTTGAATTGAATAGGTTGCTTTATTGCCGCTTAGAAGTCCACCACAACACTCTCTAACCTCTCTTGAAGAAATATGGAAATATGTTGTGTTCTTTCCAATGCTTCACTGAATTCTTTCTCTAAGTTATTTCACATAACTCTTGCTTTCACTGTCTTACGGCTTCACGACTTGCACTCACACTTCTGGTTTGCCATTTCAAGTCTCACGCCGACACACATTCTGGTCTCACGTTTTAGATCTGTACTCGCTTCATTGTTCTCTAGCCTTACGGAGACTAGATCTGCTCTTTCGGTGGTCTGTGTTGGTGTTTCTGATTTCTTCTCTCTCAGTAGTCTATGCTGGTGTTTCTGATTTCTTCTCTCTTTTGGTGATATCACGTTTCTGGTTTTCTTTTCTTTGTGGTTGCATATATTTCTGCTCTTCTGGGTGTGCCATTTATGGTTTTCTTCCCTTTGTGGTTGCACGAATTTCTGTTCTTCTGGTGGTGAATTTCAGATTTTGCTCTCTATGTGGTGAATTTGCCCTGTTTGCTCTTTTTGGACTTCTGTTTAGCCCCCTTCTAATTTTGGCCGTGCTTTCTTTTTCTTTCCTTCCCACTCGTGTCTCTCTCACCGTCCAACTGGATCTATCTCACCGTCTAGCTGGATCTCTCTCATTGTCTAGCCAAATCTGTCTGACCATCTAGCTAGATTTATCTTACCGTCTATGGTGGTGGCTTTTTATGTACGGTGGTGGCTTTTCGTGTGGTGGTTTTTTGTGTGGTGGCTCTTTGTGTGGTGGCTTTTCATATGGTGGTTACTCCTTTTTGTCCAGCCCCCCTTCGGCCATCTCTGGTTTTCTTTATTTTTCTGCCGACGGTTTCCTCTCTTTTTTTTCATCTACTTTATTTGTCTTATAATTTTGGGCTTTACTTTCTTGCCCCTCCATGTAGCTTCAAATTACTCTCTTGCCTTCCATATGACTTTACTTTTTTGCCTTTCCATGTAGCTTTAAAATACTTGCACACTTAAATCTAGTTGACAACAATTACAACCCATACAAGGCTATGGGAACAATAATCTCCCCCTTTGTAATTGCTGGCAACACTTATAACAAAAGTCATTATGTAGCAATTACAACTCCTCATTTCTTAATAGCTCCCCTGCATTGTTGTTTCTCTCCTCCTTTGCCAACCAATTACAAAAAAACTCACAAAGTAGAGATGGAGGATTCACCTGAACTTCAAGCTTAAGGAGGCATTTGCACAAATAGACTAATTCTATGCTTTTTAAACAACTTATTAGTGGGTCTTAGAACTAGCTCCCATGTTTTATTCTTTTAGATTTGATGCAGTTGCTCATTGATAGCTTTGACCTAGGCTTTTCCTTATGTAGCCTCTTCAACAGATTTAGGTTCAATTTGTGAGAGTAAAGTAGTAGCTCCCATAATTCTTCTTCTTGTTGTAACTCCTACTGATAGGTCACTTATGATTTGATTTTCTTGATGAGCACTAGTCCAAGTTTTTTTGTCCTTCTTTCTTGCACAGTCTTAGTTGTAAGAGGATCTCTTTCTTCATCTTTAAACTCACTCTTCTCTGAGTCTGAACTTACTTATTGTTCCTTTTCTTCATGTTGGTCTGATTCTTCATCTACATTGACGTTATCTTCTTTATTGTCCTCAGCTTCTCCATTCTACATTGTTTTCCAGTTCTCATCTATTCTCACATCACTGGACGTGATCACTTTTCCTAACTTATGCAGGAAAACTCTGTAACCTTTTATCTTTACTGAGTATCCCACAAAATGCCTTCATCAGACCTACATTGAATTTTCCCAACTTTTGCTCCTTGTTCTTCACAAAACATGGACTGCCAAAGATTCTGAAATACTTGGTTGTTGTCTTCTTCCCACTTTATAGCTCATATGGAGTTTTATCAGTATTGGACCTTAGTAAGACTCTATTCAGTAGATATACAGCTGTAAATGTTGCTTTTATCCAAAATCTTGTGTGAAACTTGGATTCCAGCAGTAGAATTCTTGCCATTTCAACCACGTCTCTATTTTTCCTTTCTACCACCCCATTCTGTTGAGGTGTTCTTGTTGCTACCATTTGGTGACGAATTCCATGCTTCTCAAGGTAATCTTGAAAAGCTTTATTTGTAAATTCAGTGCCTTGATTTGACCTCAATACTTTGATCTTCCTTTTACTATCATTTTCAGCCAATCTTATGTATGTCTTGAAGCAATTCAGAACTTCTGACTTATGTTTGAGGTGCATGATGTAAGTTTTTCTCGAATAATCATTAACAAATAAGATGAAGTACCTCTCAAAATTCATGTAATTTTTTATCGGTCCACACAAATCAGTATGCACAATGTTAAGCACTGCTTCAAAATTGAAGTCTTTGGTCTTATATCGCTTTTTGGCATGTTTTCCTTTAGTGCATATTGAGCAAACATACTCTCTCTCTCTTTCCTGAGGTCGGGAATGTCTCTGATTACATAAGTAGTGGTCAGATTCCTCATGTTCTTCTGTGATAAGTGTCCCAACCTTCTTCTTTGGTGAGTAAATAACTGCTTGTCTTATCCTCATCAATCACATATAAATTTCCAGCTGTTCTCTTTCCGACTGCAATAGTATTGCCTTTTTGACTCTTTACTTGGCAATTTGTTTTTATGAATATCACTTTATGGTCTTCATTGTATAGTTGGCTGATAGATGCTAGATTATATCTGAGTCCTTCAACGTGCAAAACATCTTTTAGCATTCCTTTTCCAATATTTATTGAACCTTGACCACTGATGTTGAGTAAATCATCATTACCAAACTTGATTATGCCTTTTCTTGACTTATTTAGCTTTGATAATTTACTCTTATCTCCTGTCATGTGTGAAGTGCATCCACTATCAAGGATTTACTGCTTATCCTTGTAGTCAGCCTTTAGTGCAATTTCAACTATATTAGCCACCTCCTTTTTACCTTTATATTCCTTCTTTTGATTTGGTTGGAAGATAGCTTTCTCTTTTTTCTCGGCTTTGATTGCACCAATTGTTTTTACTGTGCCATCAAGTGCATTCTCTTACTTAGGGAGGAGTGTCATGCATCTCTTGGCATTATGGCCATCCTGTCCGCACCTTTCACACAACAGCAAACCTGTTCTTTGAAACTATTGGTCTGGGCTTCCACCAACACTCCTTGTCAGTGTGTCCTTGCTTTTTACAGTATGTGCAAGAACTCACGACAGGTGTTCTCCTCTGAATTTTGTATTGTCTCCCCCTGTATTTAGCATCGAATCTTCTCAAGTTGGAGATGTATACTAGTCTTCTCCACCAATATTTACTTGCCCTATGACCATAAACTCCACAATAAAGATAGTAACCTTAAAACTGCCTCTTCTTGGGTCTAATCATAGCCAGTTTTCTTTTGTTCATTACTTATTGTGTAGGCAAGGTTGCTGGTTTCTTTGCTTATGTGGCTTTCATTTCAGCCACATTCTTCTCTTTTTTCTGTTCAGCTATTGCCCTTAGTTGGTTGACTTTCTTTTCCTTCTGAGATATAGCAGTTATGGGTTGCTACTCTTTAACCATATACATCATTTTTGGCCTTGGCTTTGGTTTGATAATTGTCTTCTCTTTTTCAGTTATCTTCTATTGAGTCACAGCCTTCTTTTTTAACTTTTGTGGTAAAGTCTCATTCTTCTTTTCTCTTGTAGAGCTTGTTTCTCCTACCACTTCAAACTTCTGCAAGTTGTCCTCACTCTTTTTGAGTTATTGCTGAAGTCTTAGCAATTCTATCTCTATTTCTTTAATTGTTGAAGTCCTTGAGCCAAGCTCTATAGTAAGGTCTTCACATATTTTAATCTATTCTTCAAATCTTCTCTTTAAGTCAATATGTTCAGCCTTTATTTCATCCTTTTGACTTTTTGCTTCCTTAATCTTTGCTTCAACTTTTTTTATATGGGTCTCTAACCTTCTTATAGTTCTACCCCTTCTGATTATCTCCTTTGAAGTTGCTTCCAACTTAGCTTCAAGATCTGGTTCTTCTTCATCAACTTCCTCTTCCTTTTCAAAGGTTGAACTACCACCTTGAGTTGATGCCATAAAGGCATGCTTATCTGATGAGTCTTCATTTTCCTCCTCATCAGCTTCTTTTATCTGACTCACATAACTCTTGAATAAGCCTCTTTTTTTCTTCTGTGGGTTGGTAGTCTTCTTGTTGGAATTCTTTGATTTGAATGATGGTCTTCTCCATTTTGAATTTGGCTCATCATCACCATCCTCATCTTTATCATTAATTTTCACTTTGCACTGAGAAGCAAAGTGTTTAGTTTGCTCACAATGATAACATCTCAAGGACAACTGTCCTTTTCCTTTCCCTTCTTAGACCCCTTTTTAAACTTAGTATGCCAACACTTCACCTTCACTTTCTTCCTCATCATCATCATCTTCCTCATTGGATGATTCTTCCTTTTCTTTTATCTTCAAGTATTCATAGCTTTGAAAGCTACCTCCCTTAATACCTTTGATGTTGAGGAGCTTTCAGTTGACTTTATTCTTATCTCATATGCAATACGATTGCACTGGAGATCATGCAGAGACATAGAATTGAGATTTCTACTCTCCTCTATGGCTGCCACCTTTGAGGCAAACCTCTTAGACAAAAGTCTCAAAATTTTCTTCATAATAGATGAGTCCTTTTTGTTCTTTCTATGACTTCTAAGGTTGTTTATAGCATTAATAGATGAGTCCTTTGAAGAAATTTTGGATTGTCTCATTTTTTTGTATTCTAAGAGATTCATATCTCTCCTTGAAAACTTGAAGCTTGGCCTACTTCTTTCTGCCATCACCTTCATAGACTTTCTGTAATCTATCCTACCTTAGTAGATTTACAGTCCATAACTTTAGCATATTTAGCATCTGTCAATGTTGAAATAATGATGTTTGGGACCTTCCCATTTATCTCAAACTGCCTTAATTCCTCTAAGGTTGGATCTTTACCTTCTTTTGGGGCCATAAAACCTTCTTGTACGAATTTCACCACGTTTATGCCCAAGGTTGCAAATATCACCTGCATTCTCACTCTCCACATATATTAGTTGGTTTTGTTGAAGATTGGAACCTTCTTGCTGTAAGTAGTGCTAGTGCTAGTACTCGTATCTATTTCTTAGTATGCTGAACAAGTTAAAACTTTTGAAACCCTTCAAACGAGTACACCAAGTTGTTAAACTTCAAACTGGTGAACTTGTGCTCTGATACTAATTGAAGTTCCTAACTTCACCCTAGGATCTACTAGTTTGTGATACTGAGAAGGGGGTGAATCAGTATCATACCCTTTAAAAACACACTCAGATAATTTAATCCAAAGTATTCTACTTATTTAATACTTTCGTTCTCGTCAATATGTAGGTATATGAACAACTTTAACCTCTTCTTAAAAGTGAACTCTTTCTTAAATTCGACTAAGGTAGATCTATTGTTACCTACTAATCACAATAGTCCCCAAAGTCACCTTTCAGACACCTTGCCTATTAGATAGATTGGATGTTCTTAATTAGGTCTTTTTTAGGTTATGAGTTTGATGATAATTTAGTTGCATTCACAACTTAATTCAAAACACAGAATGTAAATCAAAGTAAGGACATAAGAGGTTTATATGATTCCGTTAATATGACATACGTCCACGGTGGTAGGGACTCTTCCTCTACCGAAACAATCCACTATACTTGAGAATACCATTGTGGTACTCCGATGTTCACAATGTAATTACAATGGATGTCCTAATCTTTTGTTCCTTTCACTATTGCAAATTTAAAGCAAATATAATACAAAGAGTGTCACATACTGTGTCTATCCTTCTTCTAGCTTGTCTTGCCTCTGTTGAATTGAATAGGCTGCTTCAATGTCGCCTAGAAGTCCACCACAACACTCTTTAACCTTTCTTGAAGAAATCTGGAAATACGTTAAGTTCTTTCTAATGCTTCACCAAATTCCTTCTCTCGGTTGTTTCATATAACTCCTACTTTCACTGTTTAACAGCTTCATTGCTTGCACTCATGCTTTTGGTTTGTCATTTCATGTCCTGGTCTCACGCCAACACACGTTCTGGTCTCATGTTTCCAATCTGTACTCGCTTCATTGTTCTCTAGCCTCACGGATACCAGATCTGCTCTTTTGGTGGTCTGTGCTAGTATTTTTGATTTCTTCTCTCTTCTGGTGATATCACATTTATGGTTTCTTCTCTCTTCCAGTGATATCACGTTTCTGGTTTCTTCTCTCTTCCAATGATATTACGTTTTTGGTTTTCTTCTCTTTGTGGTTGTACAGATTTCTGCTCTTTCGGGAGTGCCATTTCTTGTTTTCTTCTCTTTGTGGTTGCACGGATTTCTGCTCTTCTGGTGGTGAATTTGAGATTTTGCTCTCTTGGTGGTGAATTTTTCATTTTTGCTTTTTTTGGTCTTTCGTCCAGCTCCCTTCTGATTTTGGCTGTGTTTTCTTTTTCTCTCCTTCCCACCTGTGTCTTTCCCACCGCCCAGTTGGATCTCTCTCACCATCCAGTCGGATCTCTCTCATCGTCCAACAGGATTTATCTCATTGTCCAGCCATATCTATCTCATCATTTACGGTGGTGGCTCTTTTTTTACGATTGTGGCTCTTCGTGTGGTGGTTTTCCCTTTGACCGTCTTTGGTTTTCTTTATTTTTCTACCGACGGTCTCCTCTCTTTTTTTCATCCACCTTATTTGTCTTCCAATTTAGGGCTTACTATATTATGATTTAGTTTCTTGCCCCTTCATGTGGCTTTACTTTCTTGCCCCTCTATATAGTTTCAAATTACTATTTTGCCCTTTCATGTAGCTTTACTTTCTTGCCCCTCCATGTAGCTTCAAATTACTTGTACACTTAAATCTAGTTGACAACAATTAAAACCCATACAAGACTGTGGGAACAACAACAACATTTATAAAGTGTTGGTAGTTGATTCATTCAAGGGTTAAGGAAAATAGCATTGGTGAAATGTGACAAGAATGAGGAGAGAAAGTAGGGCCAAAATCAGGATGCTGCCAACCTCACCTTATGTTGCTAAAAATGATGAGTTGTTTCAGATTACTGGTGGTGTGTTGGTTTCAAAAAAAGCAATAGTTGCTATAACTAGTTGTTTGTAAGATTGCCCCCCATGTGCATGGATGAAATTTCTTTGACAAGACATGTGTCATTATTGCTTTTGGGATTGCATATAGTAGTGATGCTGCAAGTCAATGTTGGCCATTAACTCTAAATTCAAGGAGTAAATGCTAAATGCTTACATAATTAGTGAATTTCATGGCTACTGACTTTACTTTCTTCTCCTTAGAATAATTATGACAATTAAATACATATTTAACCTTTCTTTCCCACTACAAATAAAGCTTAAGATTATTCTTCTCTTGAAATGTTGAAATCTTAATCTTTTTTGGAAGCGGCTTTTTTTCATTTTCTTGAGTTTAATCCTTCATAATCCAATTCTTCCTTATCTTCTTACTTAATCACACGCCTTTTAGAAGATTTGAATTTACTAGGTGATTATAAACCATCTAGCCTTACATTTATAGTCTTAAATTGCTCGATAACAATAATTATCCAAAAATTCATGTCTATATTATGTTGTTTTCCTTCATTACTCATGTTTATGATCCATAGAAACACTTTAGTAATTAAAAGAAATTTGTTCCTTAGACATTCTTTCAAGTGTTTGCCCTTAAATCAGATTGTTATAACTTGTGTTTCACTTTATTTTGACATATCCAGATGATGTTCTCACTACTCTTCTTTTTTCTACTCAAGCCAACCCCTTTTATGTTCTTCAAAGACTCAATATCAATAAATCATAAAGAGCAATCCATTAGATAGTAGCAAATCTCGAAATCAAAAAGTTTTTTAAAAATATTTAAGATATCCTTTTTATGCTTGGAAAGAATAAAAAAAAAATCATATTTGTAACTTTGTATATGTACACCATAGGATGCACTACTCAACTTAAGTACAACTTTTTTGTTTTCCTTTTTTTTTTCCCTTTCTTTCTTTCTTTTTTATTTTTTTTCTTACCTTTTTTATTCAAATCAATCATCCATAGAATTAATACAACTATAAAAGCAAAAAGTTAATTAAAACAAATAAAAAGAATAAGCAAAGAAACATAAGGAATGAATAAAAAATAAGAAAAAAGTATTAATCAAAGATAGATAAAGGATATGTATCTTGTTTCTAGAACCAAAGCTCTGATATCAAATGATAAAGAATTCATTAGATGACTTGTCTTAAGAAGCCTTAAATTGAATTGTTATGCACAACCCAAAAAATTAGGAAACAAGTTAGATTAATTTGATTAATACACTAAGGAAACTAAGTCCTAGAAACCCCAATCTTAAGATGGCAGAAAAGTTAATCACTCCTTTGATAAGTCAAGACAATGTATTTTTCTAAGAACACAAAAAAGCAAAGCAAAGCTTGCTAAAAGTACCTTAATATTATTTGTTCTCATTTTACATAGTTGTAACCTTTATATAAGCATTTAAACATTACAATTCTATAAGAAAAAGGTGTTTCTTATCCTACTTATACAGGAAGACCTTAATTATGGGGGATCTCTTTAATTAAGGAATACAAATCTACCTTGATGTAGGAATCTTTAAAAGACTACGACAAATGACAACTAGGTATAAAAGTCAAAGTAAAAATCCTATCTAATGTATCAAGACTTAGATGAACTTATAAGCTTAAATAAACCTAAGAAGTTAAACCTTTTTACATGTATATTCATACTTAACTTAAAATCTAGCAAACCAAAACAAAAACAGGCCCTTCAATACAACTTAGCATATAGATCGAGTGTTTCCTTAGCTTAGTTATATGATTTGGACTTATATCATGTGATTCAAGCTTTGTTCTTCAAGTTCTAAGCCTTATTCATCATCTTGCACATAAAGATAAGTGATTATCCTTAGTATAGCATTGAAACCATATAAAATAGTATTATAATCTTCTAGAGTAGTCTCTTTGTCATGCATGTCGATGATTAAGCCTTGTAAAGTCTCGTTTATCCTTTTTGTCCTACCTTTGGTCATTGGACCATTAATTCCTTGTAAGGGATCTTAGGAATACTTGTTTTGTTACATTTAATTAGCACCTTATTTTCTATCATAAGAGCACTTAAAAACAAATTTGTGGGTTGGTGATGCATAAGGGTGATTTTAACATAGTGTTGGTAAACAATCAACATGTGTAGGTTTCTAATAATAACCATACTATTTAACAATTTAAAAAGTTTATGTATGATATGAAGTTGTTAGATTTATCTATACATAGGAGCAAATCTATATGGTGTAATTTCTATAAGAGTTTGTTAATGAGCTAGTGAATAGATTTTTAATTAGGATTATGTTGGTTTGTGGTGTTTTTGAATTTAAAGAAGTGAAGTGTTCATAATTATTTCTTAAATCACTTTAAGTTATGTCCAAGGGTTGATGACAAGGATTAAAACTTAATTCTATTTAGATATTTTAACCATTTCAATGATAATAAAGAGCTAAGGAAGGAAATTGAGGTTTTATTGTTAAAACTAAGGTATTTAGGGTAAGTGGTTTATGATTGAATAAGGTTAACAAACAATACTTTTAAGTCCTAAAGTGCAAAACAAAGGGAGGAAGATAGAAGAAATTGAAAGTTATAGAAATAAGGGTAGAGTAATTATCTCTACAGCAAGAAGCTCAATTGTTGTTAGAATGGAAAAGAAAGGAATTGATGTAAGCATTGAATCATTATTGAATTGGCCTAAAGAAGTGGGAACAAGAATGATTTTAAAATTTATGTTTTGCTAGTTAATAGAGGGTGATAAAAATATAATATTCTTTTTAATTATGACTTCTAATAGACATCGTAAGAATGCAATAAATTGCATTATGATGGAAGGATATACTTTTACCAAGCCAATGGAGGTTAAAGGTGTTATTTGTACCCATTTTAGGGAATGATTAGGTACCTCTTCATTATAGTATTTGAAAATGGATGATAAATTCTTTTATAAGTTTGAGGGGGCTAATAATATATTTCTTGAAAGTTTGTTTACAACTTTAGAGGTGTAAGATACAAGCAAGAATTGTAATGAGTTCAATCTTAATTTCACTAAATACCATTAAAAGGTGGTGGAATAAATGTGTTTGATTTCATATAGGATTTTTATGAGAATGACAGATTAAGTAGATCTTTCACCTTAACCTTTTCGATACTTTTACTAAAGGTTGATGGAGTGAAGTCTCTATGTTAGTTTCATCTAATTTCATTGATGGGTTTTATTTACAATATATTGACTAAGGCACCATCTAAAATACTTAAATTAGTGATTGAAAAGGTTACATGAGAGCTTTAATTTACCTTTTTTAGGAAGATGCAAGATTTTAGATATTGTACTTATAACCAATGAGATGATTGGAAAATTAAAGAAATTAAAAGGAAGGATGGGTCATGATAAATATTGAATTTGAGAAAACATATGTATTGAAACACTTGAGTTTTAGTGACAAGTGGAGGCAATAGATGTAGGGATGCACATCTGCACCACATTTTTCAATTCTTATTAATAGTAATTCCATGTAACAGTTAAAGATAATAATGAAACAATAACAAGGGACCCTCTTTCTCTATTCTTACTCATACTAACAGTTAAAGAACTAAACTTTATACATGAAAAGGTTGGAATAAGGACTCATAAGAGACATCCCTATCAAAAATGGCATTAAGTTAATTCATTTGTAATTTGCTAATGATAACATCATCTTTAACAAAGTTAAGAGTTTATTAAGAACTATAAAAGGATCATTATATGCTTTTAATGTTAAGCAGGGTTGAGGTTAAACTTATCAAAAACTATTATATATGGGATTAAAAGATACAACACCTAGATACATAGGTGGGCTAACTTCCAAAATTACAATGTTGGGTCCCTATGAAATATGTTGGATTTATGCTAGAAGTCAATCTGAGAATGAAATGTTTATGGGATTCTATCATATGAAAGATGGAGGATATATTAGAAAAGTGAAAAATAATATTTTTGTCTAAAACTAAGATTTAGTCCTTTTAAAATCTTATTTATGTTCCGTTCTAGTTTATTATATGTCCATATTAAACATGCTTATATAGATGGAATAATATTAAAGAAAATGCAATGTTTTTTCTTTTAAAGGGAAAAGAATGACAACCGACGCATACATTACATTAGTTGGGGCCATGGGCTGAGGATTGAGAGGTTGAAGGATAACAATTTGGGTTTATTGATGAAATGGTTATGTAGTGTAAGAAATGAAGATGGCGTATTATAGGTAAGGGTTTATAAGGCAAGATATAGTGAGAAGCAAGTATAACTATAAGAGAAGTCAGTAGGGTATTCATAAATATTGATGATGTGAAAAAGGTATGTTCAGTATGGTAAAGGGTTAGAGAATACAAGGGTGATGAAATATAAGTTTGGTTATTTGATCGAAAATAGTAGGAAGGTTGATTTTTGAAATCAGGTATGGATAAGTAATGCTCCTCTAATGTAGGGATTATCTTATCTTTTTACCTTAGTAATGCAGAAAACTAGCTTAATTGATGATTTTGGATAATGGGTAGAGGGTAGATAGGAATGGAGAATTTCATGGCGTCATATGTTCTTTAACTAAGAGAGAAATATGCACACCAAATTTATAGGATTGTTGAACACCTAAAGTCTCTCAAGAAAAAAGGAGGATAAGCTAACTTGATAGTTAGAAAAAGATTTTGTAATTTGCAAGATAGCTTTCATGAGTGGTATAATATGACGTCATATTAAATGTGGCAATAGTTGACTCCTTTAAAGGTTAAGATTTTTAAGTTGTAATTAATCATGGGGCAATTACTAGTTAAAGGGCATTTAAGATTGACCTGCAAGGATAGAGCTCAAAACTTGAACTGAACAATTTATGGTAAGGCATTTAAATTTATATCTCATTTGTATATTCATTATGACCTTGTTTGGACAGTGTGGTACAAGTGTTTAAAGTGGTAGGGCATTTTGTAGGTGGTTTTGAGATTGTTGATTTAGGTATGGGAGTTATAAAATAGACTAGATATGACTATTATAAGTTAAGAAAAATCTGGTTCATGGGATTCTATAAGATTATTGGTATGTGTGGTTGGTAAGGAATGAGGAAATCTTTGATAGTAAACCTTTCTTGATAGATAAAATGTGTGACTTGATTTGCATTAAAATGTAATGATGGTTGAAAGCTAAATAGTTCTAAAATAATTTTGTAATTGATGATTTTTTATTTCATCTTAATGATATTCAATTTGTTTGGAAAATCAGGTTGTATCCCTATGATCTTGCATAAGACGCATTATAAAGGAGTACAATTAAATTTAATATGGATGAACTATGATAAGCTTGTTAAGGGTGATAGGAATAGGGGGAATATTATGGAGTGAGGATGAGAAAATGATAAGCCTATTTTCTAGGGTAGTTAACGCATTAAGCATTAATAAAGTGAAGTTATTATTAATTAGGAAGGTAATGGTAATACATAGCTATTGGATAAAATCAAATAACTTTCCCTTAATCATCAAGAGTGATTTCAGTACTATGATGATATGGATAAATGATAATGTAGGAAGATCATAGGACCTTACATTGGTGAATAGAGATATTAGTAATAAAATCAAAGACTAGTTTTCCATTGTCTTTTGACCACAAAAGTGTAATATTTTTATAGACATAATAACAAAATAAAAAAGAGTCAGATGGATAAATTTTGTTACATGGATTTGACTATTAGAGTAACCTAAATTAAGATATGGTCATAAATTGGGATTTCTTAGGGTTTCCCCTTACGATAAGAGCATACATTTTTTGTTTGTAACTTATGTCTATCTAAGGTTAAACATGTTTTACTTGGAATGTACGAGGCTATCAACTTTTTGCATAAAATCGATATATGATTTTATAAAATTTGTTTTATATATATATATATATATAATATTATTAGTATGTTAGATAAGCTTAACTAAGACGTAATAAGGTGAGAAAGAACTTAAATAATTAAAGTTGATTTATTTCCTTAATCATATTCCATATTTAATGTTGTAATAATTTATTTTGATTATGTTAATTATAAAATATTAAATCAATCTTAATTAAGTAGTTTAATTAAAAATATTTCCTTATTAAATGGAATAAGGAAGAAAATTTATTCCTAATTCATTCTTTCCATTAATCAAAATTTCTCATTTTCAAGATCAATATTAAATTTTATTTCCCTTAAATGCATACTCTTATAAAATGTTAACATTAAAAACCTAATTAATTTCTAACATTTACCATAAACACCTTTCATTCCTATTTGTCTTTCTTCAAATTTTAACCCACTAACTTTTGAACTTATTATGCCTCTCATCCTTCATGTCTTGTTGGTGGCTTTGAAGCATAACTTTTTTAAACAATAAAAAATCAAGTCCTTTTCTTATAAATGCATTAATTGTTAAAATAAATAATTATCAAAATATTATTAATAAGTCAAAATTAAATTAAGTGGAAGACATACTTTTAGTCATATTGATCAATAATTGATGAATATAGACTTCTAATTGCAAAGATAAAAATTTTGTAATACTTACTAAGTCTTCTAACTTGTAATTTGATATTTTTTATAAGCATATGTTAATAGTTTAATGGCTTCTTTTTTTATAAGCTAAATTAAGGACCATTGAAGTTCCCGACTTCTCCCTAAGATCTACTAGTTTGTGATACTAAGAAGGGAGGAATTAGTATCACTACAATTCGCAATTCGCAGGTAAGTTAACAGCTTCAACCTCTTTTTAAAAGTGAACTCTTTCTTAGACTCGACTAAGGCAGATCTATTGCCACCTACTAATCACAATAGTTCCCAAAATCACCTTTCAAATACTTTGCCTAATAGACAATTCGGATGTTCTTATTTAGATCTTCGTTAGGTTATGAGTTGGCTAATACTTTAGTTGTGTTCATAACTCAATTCAAAACACAAATGCAAAGCAAATTAAGGACACACGAGATTTACGTAGTTCCATCAATGTGACATACATCCATGATGGTAGGGACTCTCCCTTACCGAGACTATGCACTATACTTAAGAATTCTAATTACAATGGATGTCTTAATTCTTTACTCCTTTCAATATTGCAATTACTAAGTAAGTGCCATTTACTGTGTCTACCCTTTTTCTAGTTTGTCTTACCTTTATTGAATTAAAAGGCTGCTCTACTGATGCTTCAAAGAGGAGTTTACTATACTCGATCTAAATGAGGAAATTGCTAGACTTAGATGTTAAAAAAAGAAAGAAAGGAAGATTTGACCTACAAGCTCTATTATATATATATAGATAAAAAGATAACATACAAAAGGTGACTCCTACAAGGCCTCCCTTGTTGAAGAAGTTAGTCGATTTCATCAACTGATAAGAACAGATGTCGATGTGTTTGATCCGTGACACCCCACATATACTTACCACACATTTTTTATATGGGATTCTAAAAGACTAATGAGCCATTTATCAATAGAGCGACTCTCTAACCTCTCTCAAAGAAATTTGAAAATTCGTTGAGTTCTTTCAATGCTTCGTCGAAGTTCTTCTCTACATTGTTTCACACAATTCTTGCTTTCATCATCTCATTGTCTCCCCCGTCTTCTTGTCTCATGGCTTTACTATTTTATAGCCTCCCCTTACCTGTTTGTTTCACACTTCCTTTGGCCGTATCATATTTTCTCCCTTTACTGTCAGTTACTGTTCATCAACCGTCCAATTTCTCTCTTTTTTCACCCGTGGTGAGCTTCTCTTTGTCCATTTCACGGTTCTCTCCTTGTCGTGTCGTTCATTTGTCTTACGTCGTCGCAAATCTGCTGTCTGCTCTTCCGGTTATGTCTCTCTCTTGGTTTGTCTATCTTTTGCTATCCCGCTGGATTTCTCTCTCTTATTGCCGAATTTCTCTCTCTTACCATCCAACCATTCACTCTTCTTTGGCCATTCACCTCTGTTCTGCCGTCGGGTTTTTCTCTCTTCCAACGGCTGTATTTTCTCTCTCTTATGTTTTGGCCGACGATCTCTCTCTTCGTTCAACCCAACTGTCTCCTCTTTCTCGTTCCCTCCGTCTGTTTCCTTCTTTGTTGCTGTCGGTATATCTTCGTTCAGACCACTAATTTTTTTCACTTGAACTGTGCATGACGGCTACTGTACAGCTACGATTTCCTCAATTTTTGACCTCCGTTTTCTATTTGGCTGCCCTCTGTTCTGCCGTTCTCTTGCCTTCAATGTGTTTTGGCCGTGTGTTGTGTTTTTCTTTTTTTCTTTTTTCTCTAGTTGGCTGTCCGCACACTTTTTTGTATTTTGCCATGTATTTAATTGTGTTGGCCTTTATCCTAATTTTGTCTTCTAAACTCTTTATATACTCTCTTCATTAAACTTTAATAGGGCTTACACGACAGATTTACATTCTTGCCCTTCCATGTGGCTTTACTTTTTTACACACTTAAACTTAGTTGATAACAATTATAACTCATATAAGGTTGTGAAAACAACAATCTCCCCCTTTGTAATTGTTGGCAACATTCATAACAAAAGTTACTATGCAACAGTTTCAACTCCCTCTAAATATGCACTCCCCTTTTCTTAACAGCTCCCCTTGCATTGTTGCTTTTCTCCCTTTTGTCAACCAATTACAAATCTGAAAAACTCACAAAGTGGAGATGGAGGATTCACCTGAACTTTAGGCTTGAGGAGGTATTTGCACAGATAGACTCAATTTGTACTTGTTAAACAACTCTGTGGATAGAGGTTTAGTTAGATCTTGTGTAGCCTCTTCAATAGATTTAGGTTCAACTTGTAAGAGTAAAGCAGTAGCTCCCACAATTTTTCTTCTTGTTGTAATTCCTACTGATAGGTCACCTATGATTTGATTTTCTTGATGAGCACTGGTCCACGTTTTCTTTGGCTTTCTTTCTTGCACCGTCTTGGTTGTAAGAGAATCTCTTTCTTCATCAATTGCATACAAATTTTCAACTGTTCTCTTCCCAGCTGCAACAGTATTGCCTTCTTTACTCTTTACCTGACAACCTATTTTTGTGAATATTACCTTATGGTCTTCATTGCATAGTTTGCTAATAGATGCTAGATTATATTTGAATCCTTCAACGTACAGAACATCTTTTAGCTTTCCTTCTCCAATGTTCATTGACCCTTGACCACTAATGTTGAATGAATCATCATTGCCAAACTTGACTCTACTTTCTCTTAATTTGTTTAGCTTTAATAATTTACTCTTGTCTCTCATCATGTGTGAAGTGCATCCATTATCAAGAATCCACTGCTTATCCTTGCAATCAGTCTTTAGTGCAATTTCAGTTATATTAACCACCTCCCTTTTAGCTCTATATTCCTTCTTCTGAATTGGCTGAAAGATAGCTTTCTCCTTTTTCTCAGCTTTGACTGCACTGCTTGTTTTTACTGTGCCATTGAGTGCCTTCTCTTGTTCAGGGAGAAGTGTCATGCATCTCTTGGCATTATGGCCATCCTGCCCGCATCTTTCACACTATTCCAAGTCTGCCAATATAGCAAACTTGTTATTTGAAACTACTGGTTTGGGCTTCCACCAACAATCCTCGTCAGTGTGTCCTTGCCTTTTACAGTATGTGCAAGAACTCACAATAGGTGTTCTTCTCTGAATTTTGTATTGTCTCTCCTTATATATAGCATCATATCTTTTCGAGTTGGAGACATATAATGGCCTTCTCCACTAGCAGTTACTCACCTTATGACACCAAACTCCACAATAAAGGCAATGACCTTAAAACTGCCTTTTCTTGGGTCTGATCACAGCTTGTCTTCATCTGTTCATCATTTGTTGCGTAAGCAAAGTAGCTGGCTTCTTTGTTTGTGTGACTTTCATTTCAGTCACCTTATTCTCCTTCTTCTGTTCAACCGTAGCTCTCTGCTGGCTGGCCTCCTTCTTCTTCTGAGTCATAACCTTCTCTTTCAACTTTTGTGGCACATTCTTATTTTCTTTAGCCAATGCAACCTCAGATTGCTGCACTTTCTCTACATTCTTCTCTCCTTTTGCAAAACTTGTTTCTCCTACAACTTCAAACTTCTGCAAGTTCTTCTCACTCTTTTTAAGTTGTTGCTGAAGTCTTAGCAACTCTATCTCCATTTCTTCAATTGTTGAAGTCCTTGAGCCAAGTTCTATAGTAAGGTCTTCACATATTTTGATTTGTTCTTCAAATCTTCTATTCAAGTCAATATGTTCAGCCCTTATTTCATCCTTTTGACTTGCAGCTTCCTTAAGAAGATTGCCAACCCACAGAGGAAAAAAAGAGGCTCACTTAAGAGTTATGTAAGTTAGACAAAAAAAACTGATGAGGAGGAAGATGAAGACTCATTAGATGAGTATGTCTTTATGGCATCAGCACAAGGTGGTAGCTCAACCTCTAAAGAGGAAGAGGAGGTTGATGAAGAAGAGTCAGATCTTGAATCTAAGCTGAAAGTAGCTTCAAAAGAGATAATCAGAAGGGGCAGAACCATAAAAAGATTGGAGATTTACATAAAACAAAATGTAAACTATGTAAACTTCAGTGTAAACTAGCATAATAATCCAGAAGATGTAACTTGGGCCAGTATTTATGCATAGTGCATATAAGAAGAGAGCCACAAGATGCAAGCTGAAATTCCATAAGAAGACAAGAACAAAAGAACAATAACAAACAACATCATTGTTGGACCGCATTTAAGACCATATGTGATGGAAAATCCTTCCTATCTGGAGACTTGTGGCATCAGAGCACACATCAGACTGCATAGAAGATGAACGGTCAAAACTGATATGCTTAGTTTTTGGGCTCTCCTTCTCATCATATGCTTCATTTTCGACAGGGACATGCTCATTTATGTCTGAATCTTCTGGTTCTATATTCAAAAAGCTTGCAAGGTTTTTAACTGCCTCATTGCCAATTGACTGCACCTGGGAAACACCATCACCTATCAACTGTACTGCAGATTTCAAAGGGTTTTCCTTTGATTGTTCATCTTTTCTGCAGGATTCAAAAAGTAGGCTATTGGTTGACTCTTGTCTGATCTCAGAGATCTCACAAGGAGGAGATTCATTCACTTCAAATGGAAGTGTCACATCCTCTCTAACAATCTTTTCTTGTTTCCTGAGGGCTCCTTCACCTTTCTCAGGGCTCCTAGAATCCCTGTTTAAGGTAACAGATGTGCTCCTTCTCTTTCTTAGGCCTTCACTATCAGGTGAAGTACTGCCACAGTTGGTAGCTGAGTTCATGCTGTGAAGCTGAATTTGCAAGTTCAGCATCTCAGATTTCATCTTCTCCACTTGCAAGTTACGCTGATGTTTCTTCTCCTCGGATTCACGAATATATTTCAGTTGTGCAGTTTTCCATGCAACCTTCCTCTCTTTCTCGTGCACAATAGCACCAATTTGCTCTGCTTCAAGATATCGAAAAACATAATTAAACTCACTGGAGGAAAACATATATGACTGAAGTGATACCAACATAAATATGATAATCTCCACTATTGCAGATCTTGCCATGATCTGAAACCCATAGTCGTACTTATAAAATCCAATCATTTCAAATATATAATTTGGTGTTCCACTTTTCTCTGAACAAAAGACTCCAACAAAAGGAGATTGATGGGCAAGAGAAAGAATGATAACAACAAAATTGTATACACGCAAGAAGTTGAATATTTTGTTCTTCTTCTTCAGGATTACAAGTCTCATCTGAAAGAATACCAGAGCAAATGCAAGATAACCAAGGTGCAGTATGTCATATTCAAGGGTTCCAGTAATTAAAATCAGGCAGAGCACAAGATCCAATAGGTGGCAATAGCAGTAAAGTCTCAGGTAGTCGAGAAAAGTCTACATGCTTTTGGTTTCAAAAGAGAGATCCTTCCAAACAAATATATTTTTGCGCTGAGACATCATTTGATGATAAGTTGATCCTGAGAAACTGGATAAGTGATCAGCACGAAGTTTGAAACAAGCAAACATGAAGACCAAAAAATAGCTGATGAGTATACGTGGATCATCCACAATGAGTCCTACACAAAAAGTGGCACTTGTAATCAGTTTCTACTGACAATGATAAAATGAATATCTTTGATGGGGTGAAGAGGGGGATCATAGAAGATTGTAAAATAATCAAAAATAGAAAACTTCAATGGTGGGGAAGCCAAAGTTGCATGCGAATGGCATTACCAGCATTTATCCAAGTGGCCAAAAGGTTAAGACCAGCCAATTAACTGAATAATTTGAGTACCACAAGTACGGGGACATGATAGAAGCAAACAATCAAATGGACTTTTTTTAAAACTGCCAACTTACATATAAGTATAAAGAAATAACACATCTATGGAGTATGCATTATAGTTTGTTAAGAAACGAGGTGTTGTTGACAAGAGTAATACCCAACCAACAGCTCTTGCAATATTGAAGGAAACGAGCAGAGGCTCTCCAGCAGTCATGGCAATGTACATTAGTCTCACTTGGGATGGCCTGATTCAAAGGAAACATACTCTTCCAGATAGCAAAGTACTCCAGGATGAGAATGGATGCAAACAAGAAGACAAACATGGGCCACAATTTTCTTATAAGATGCCGGCTTAGGAGAATACAAGCAGCAAGCAATGCAACATACAGTATAGAGATGGCATTCAACAAAGCAAAACTAGCAAGGAGCAGGGCAATCATGTTTATCTCAAGGCCAAAGAGATTAAACAAATTCTCAACCCAGAATTTCAAATATATTTCCAAGATACTCTTCTGCATCTCAAATCTTTCTTGTCTCAAAGCAAGAATTCTCTTGTGATTCCATTTATGGCTCTCTTTACTGCTTCCCCAGATATAATGAAAGGTAAATTTTCTAGTGCCACCACCCTCTGAGCTTCCGGCCCTACAAGTAGGTGCTTGAGCAAGACCAGCACTGAATGACCACCCTAACTTGTTTGTCACTCCCACTCTTTTAGCAGACTGTGCACCATAATCTGATGCTGACCCATTTCCAATGTTGGCAAAGGATCCATTGATTAACAGATCTTCATCTGAGACAAACAATGGACAAAGCTCTTCCCATTTTCCTTTGTCTGGATCATTATTTGGTATCTTCTCCAACCAACGAAAAACATTGTACTGAAGGGTGCAGGCGGCAATAACCAGCATCTTTCCCCTCAACCCTGATTCTATGCCCCAAAAACCTGGCTCATATGCATGCAATCCTAAGAAAAGAGACAAGTCAGAGTGCTTTTGTCCAGGAAACATTCCTGCTTGTTTGCCCCACATCTGAAACAAGTACTCTGTTGCCACTAGAACTCCCGTATACAACAAAAAAGATTTGGATGGTATCTGAGAAACCAAAAGCATTGATTGATGATAAAGAAGCATAGAACAAAGCAATGAATAAGACCTTCTCACTGTGCCAAATCACAAATCGCTTAATGAAGCCAAGTATTCCAGAATCCAATGGGTCAGGATCATATAACCTGTTGTACTTGCTTTGTCTCCTCTCATAGCTATAAAGTTGCATCACTACCAAGACTGCCAGAGATTCCCAAACATTTTCCAACAATGAAGCTTTTGGATTGTAGCCCAAATAAAAATACAGGTCTATGAACCTGGAAACCCATGTCTCAAAACTAGGGAAACTGCTCAAGCTATAGAGGAACAGGAACACCATAATTGCATATGCCTTTAAAGGAAACCATAAACGCCTTTTCGTCCTCTCAACTAATTGTCTTCCAATTATCCAAACAAAGAGAAGGAAATGTTAGAAATTGAAAGAGTAATAATTCTCTTATTCTTAATAATACATTAGACAATAGCTTTATAGATACTAGACCTAGTAAAAAAAGAAAAATAATAAAAGGTAAAAATATATCAAATCTCATAACTTATGGGAACTTAAAAAACTTACCTAAATTAGTTTATTTCTAAAGATATATTTTAAAAATAGCTAACTATGCACAATATAAGCCACTAATCACGTTTTCCTACACTCTCCCTCAAGCTGGTGAATAGGCATTTTCCATTCCCAGTTTGGATATTATATTTTGAAACATTGAACTGGTTAACCCTTTGGTAAGTACATCAGCAAGCTGGCTGTGTGTAGGCATGTAAGGGGTACAAATCAACCCGCTCTCCAAGTGTTCTTTGATAAAGTGTCTGTCGACTTCAATGTGCTTTGTTCGATCATGTTGTACTGGGTTGTGAGCTATGCTGATTGCAAACTTCTTGTCACAATAAAGTCTTATTGAGCCATCCCACTTAATCTTCAAGTCTTCTAGAATGATTTTTAACCAAAGTACTTCACACACACCTTGAGCCATTGCTCGAAATTCTACTTCTGCATTAAACCTGGCCACTACATTCTATTTTTTACTCCTCCATGTCACAAGGTTTCTACCAAGAAAGGTGCAATATCCAGTGGTTGACTTTCTGTCAACAATTGACCTAGCATAATCAGCATCTGTGTATGTCTCAAGTACTAAACCTC
>JAHLGO010000001.1:4815633-4858986 GCA_020615895.1 Ceriops decandra
CCATGCCATAATCATGGAGTCTTCTTCATCCCATGCCTCAAAACCCATATCTCCTGGCTTAGGTCCTGTACCCATAAGATGACTGATCTTCCCTCTTCCTTTTAGCACTGTCCAAACCAGTTGGGACCACTTAAGATAAATTTTTCCATCCAACCTATATGCAGCTTGGATACTTTGTAGTTCTCCAATTTGTTGAGATTGAACCCCCTCTGATTGGGTTGTAGAACTTGTCTCTGCAACCTCAGACATCTTTTATGGAAAAAAAAAAAAATAACAATTCTAGGCAATTAAGGCCTTCCACGTGAAGTAGAGATCACCAGCAATAAAGGCTAACAATCTGTTTTGATGTCAGAGAAAAGAAAATAGAAGGAAGAAGACTAAGAAGAACAAAGGCTCTGATACTATGTTAGAAATTGAAAGAGTAATAATTCTTCTTATTCTTAATAATACATTAGACAATAGCTTTATAGATGCTAGACCTAGTAAAAAAAGGAAAGTAATAAAAGGTAAAAATATATCAAATCTCATAACTTATGGGACCTTTAAAAACCTACTTAAATTAGTTTATTTCTAAAGATATATTCTAAAAATAGCTAACTATGCACAATATAAGCTACTAATCATGTTTTCCTACAGGAACATATACCCAAATGATAAGTAATTGGGTTTTACCAAGTATGCTGTAAGAAGAATAGTCAGAAAAGCAATGTAAGTTCCAAATGAGCGGTACATGGATAAAAACTTCTGCCCAATTGCACTGAGGAGTGCTGTTATCCTATTTTCTGGAAGCAGAGAAGCAAGTAAGCCAAGCATCTTCAAAATATGATACTACAGTGGTAGCAAAATATCAATAGCATCCATTACAACAGCACTACCAAATTTAAAATGGGGTTTAGACAGCACCATCATTTAGGACTTTTCACAGAAAACTGTGATTGATACTCAGCATCCAATGGAGGATTATTATTGACAAGAACTGGTTGTAAAATAAAATACAAGATGAAAACTCTAATGGATTGATTCAATACAATGATGATTCATGTCAATGCATACAAGATAAAATATTGCACATGGTTTATCTGGGAAGAACCATTAGAAAACAGTGGATACCACCCCTAATATGTGAGAGTTTCTCAAATACAAATCAGCTCTGGCCCCAGGGCAACCCAATCAACCCACATGCACAAAAATGTGCCAAATGAGGACAGAGACTCCACTGGGAAATTCCAACATGTCATTTTCTTAGAGATTGATCAGGTAGTCTGGTATACAGAAGAAAAGAATGGAGCCACCTGAATATGCAATTAGAGCAACCAAGTTGCAAGCTCATTCAGAATACATTAAGTGATGCATGAATTCATACCATAAGGACTATCATGGCCATATCTTGTAGATGGGGAGGCGTATACTGACAAGAGGACTGACTTGTTCAGACCAGCTTTCAAGATGCCAAATCCAACAGGAAGGCTAGGCGTGTGCTGCAAAATTGCCGAGAATGAAAATAACATCTCAAACCCATGGTTGTGGATGGTACAAAAGCAAGCCAGTAAAGCCATTTCCCAAAAATCCCAGGAACTATCTTGTTTGAGAAGACCTGCACCAATTCATAAAAGATGGTTTCTTTTAATGCACATTTTAATTGAAATAATGTATGAAAACCTGGAACAAGAACTATTCAGGAAAAGTGAAATGTGTATCAAGAAGACAATAAATTAAAAACAACACCAACCTAACTGCACCAAAATTTTCATACTCAAAGAACCATTTTGCTTCAAAGCATTGGCGATAAAATCAATCTCAAGAATGTACAACAGTGCAAAGTGAACTTCACAAAGAAGTATCAGGAACTGGCGTATCTTTCTGCTGATGGTGTGGCTCAAGAGATATATCAAGAAAAATATTACTGAAGAACAGGTCAAAATAAATCAAGGATTAGCCAAATGGCAAGACCTCATCCCCATGCCAAATTCCAGTATTTGCCAAAGTACATCATAAATTGATGAACAAAAGACCTCAAGTGAGGGGTCAACTATGCAAATTGGCAATTAAACAGATTGACTAATTTGTACAGAACATACTATATACAGCATGGATGAAACCAGGTTTCATGGCGATCAGGAATATCAATGTCAGCATAATAGCTCGAGAGCATTTCCGGATTCCCCATGCAATTGTGGCCACAATCAATACCTTAGTATCTTCCTCCACTGTAAGTAAAGAAGATAGTTTAGACTCAATCAGTAAATATCCCAAATCCTATCAAAGAGAAAAATCCTATTTGAGTATCAAAAACAGATTGAAAGTACAAAGGAAAGAATCTTGGAGTGGATATTACAAAATAATGAATTTTAAAAGGGCATCCCAATGCATGAGGCTCCTACATATCTGGAGTTTGGGTAAGGGTCAGATGTATGCAGCCTTCCCTTTGTTTTCGCAAAGAGGCTGTTTCTAGGACTCAAACCTATGACCACTAGGTCACAATGGAGTAAACTTTCTGTTACACCAGGGCTCATCCTTCATAATAATTGATTTTAGAGCAAGCAAAATCATAAGAGCCAGAAAACCTACAATGCTGGTAGACTGTCATATATCAGATGAAAATTCAGAAAGATAATTTAAATGGCAATGCCCAAGAGACTGCAATTTACTTCAAAATGGATTAGCACCATTAATACTTGAGTAAGAAGTTCAATTACTGGCTTGACATATTAATCTTGACTTTAAATCCAGAAATTTTAGGTATGATGCAACAAATACATCACTTTGAAAGTAAGAGATGCTGAAGTTTCATGTTTCCCTAAGTCAATAATTGCAGAAGAGCTGCCTATTGTGCTACAAAATGAGTAATTGTAGCAGGCTATACATTGTTTATCAATTGTAAACAGTATCTTCAATATCACCACAAGTTTAAGAAACCAATCCACTTAAAAGTTTAAGTTGTTAGGTAAGACCCAAGATATAAATCATATATTACACTCTAACACGCCCCCTCATGTGAAAAGGCTGGAACTAGCTCACTTGGGCTAAGAGCATGAACAAATTAGACTCACTTAGGCCTAAAGCATGAACAAACCAGAAATTCATAATTAATTCATAATTTAAATGTGAAGGCAGTGTGATTCAAACTCACAATTACTTGGCATGAAGGCTCTAATAACATGTCAAAAAACCAATTGACTTAAAAGCTTAAGCTGTTAGATGAGGTCCAAGATATAGATTACATATTATACTCCAACATTATCAACTCATCCACTATAGACCCCTTATGTGCCATTAGCTTGGCATCAATCTTCCCCACTATAGTTATAAACTTTTAGTGGATGCCAGCATACATGTTGAATGTTGGCTGTTAGTGTAAACATGATATTTTCTCCATAAAGTGACAAACCAGTACTCAGACTACTCCTTGCTATGCTGGTTCCACTGTCGCCATACTCAATTTCCATTTACAACAGAAATAATTGCATCGATCAAATAAGGATACACAGGACTTGCAGACTAGAACACTTATAGGCACATATTAGACAGATAGTTGCATCAATATCAGGGCACAAACTCCTATATTGAACAATAGATTATAATATACACTCAGAGAAATCTTAGGAATGAGCTAGCTCATGAACAAAATGTAATCAGACATGCAAATTTTGATCTCTGGAAAAATTAGTATTAAAAAATGCTACAGAGCTGATAGCATCAAAGGGTTAATATGACAAACTAATGGCAATAAAACAAAAGCAAGACAGTGAAAATTGAAGACAACAAGCAGAATGGAGAAACAATAAGTAATATGTGAGGTATAGAAGACATTATGGCGAACCCATTGTTTAATTTAACCAAAAAAAGCAGGTCAGAAAAAATATGCACCTTTTGTCCTCACTAGGTGGGCCAACATATAAGAATGACATCAAAAAGAGGGATAACCTATGTTCTAGTGTAATTAACTACCTTCTATAGTAGAGTTGTGACTTGAAGACAAGTAAAGGAAAACAGAGTTATTCACAAGGTTACCCAATGCAACCAAAATGCCAAGACAAAATTGTGCGAGCAGAAAGAATCCAGGAATGGGATAATGCCAAAGACCAATCATCTCCCATATTTTCATATCCTGCATGCACATCCAAGATATTTATAATTCTACCAATCACATTGTAGTTATTCACAGTAAAGAGAGAGAAGTTCATTGCTGAAAAAAGAGAACTACCTTCCCAATTTTCCAGTTCAAGAATGGAAATGCTATATTGAAAATATACGTGCTAACAGCCCAAAAGAGAATGAAGATGAGAAGCAGTCCGTTCAAGTGATGTAACCGGAAAACAGAAGGGAAGGCATAGACAATGTAGCCAACGTACACAAGCAACCCAAGTGCACACATACTAGCAAAATGGAAACTCCAGTAGGAAAGTGCAAACAGGGAGACCTGCAATAACCAACACTGCATGTCAGATAATCAAATAACAACAGCTTCAGATAAGAATAAAAAGCACTTGTCTTTGACAATTGAACAAGATTATCTACAAAAGAAGAAACCAAGTGTGAAAAACAAATGAATAATTAGAAAAGCTTTATATTATCGAGTTATATGTTGCAGCAACAAGCCAATTCAAGTAGATTCTGCTCCAACAATTTCCAATAAATAAACCCCCAGCAAATTATTGATAAATCTAGGACATCTTTAAGGTAGTGGGGTACAAAATGACATTTTAAGGTAAATAGTTGCCAAATGCTGACCTAATTGGTTTCAGGTGGACACTTCTCAAAGGGCCTTCTAGCATAAACTTTTGGGTAAAGTACAAGATAAAAAACTTCACAAGTAGAATCTCATATCTGGACATGGGACACAACATACAGTCACTTAGGCTTGCAACTCGCTACTGATATTGGTGACTAGATCTGTTTTATTGATGAAACTCAAGCCTTACTTTCAAGTTTACCATAAAATTTTTCCCATCCAGTGATAATTCCATGAATACTGATAAAACAGTTTATAACTAAAAATAGCTGACAGAAAGTAGATTATGGATATGTACCGGGAAACCATACGTGAAAAAGTTGATGCTAAAGGTCCGAAAAACTGCTCCCCTCAATAAAACATTGGTATGTCTGACACCAGATCTGCATTTAGTGGAAAGTTCAGTAACATTGCAAGCAACAAACAAAGAAAGTCTTTTGTATGCAGTTAACAACACCACCAATTAGTGTGAGCTAGCCATTGTCACTAAGAATTTTGATAAAGTATGCTGCCAGTAAGAGGGAAAATGGGGCACAGCCTTACACCCTCTGGCAACAGAAAGATATCTTCCTTGTTCAGCCATACTAGAGAAGACACAAACAGCTCTATGATAGTTGGTTCCATTAAAAATTGGAACCTTCTTGCTGTAAGCAGTGCTGGTATTGGCATCTATTTCTCAGTATGCTGAACAAGTTAAAACTTCTAAAACCCTATTGGACTTCTTTGATTTGAATGATGATCTTCTCCATCTTGAATTTTGCTCATCATCACCATCCTCATCTTTATCATCAAGTTTCATTTTGCATTGAGAAGCAAAGTGTCTAGTTTTCCCACAATGATAACATCTCAAGGCCAGTTGTCCTTTTCCCTTCTTAGACCCCTTTTTGAATTGAGGGTTTTATGGCTCTAGAAGAAGGTAAAGACCCAACCCCAGAGGAATTATGGCAGTTTGAGATAAATGGGAAGGCCTCAAACGTCATCATTTTAGTATTGACAGATGTTAAGTATGCTAAAGTTACGAACTGCAAGTCTGCTAAGGAGATATGGGATAGACTACAGAAAGTCTATGAAGGTGATGATAAAATGGAGGACAAGCTTCAAGTGTTCAAGGAGAGATATGAATCTCTCATAATGCAGAAATATGAGACAGTCCAAGAGTTCATCACCTGGGTTATTGATGCTGTAAATGACCTTAGAAGTCATGAGAAGAACAAGAAAGACTCATCTATTATGAAGAGAATTATGAGAATTATGCCTGAGAGGTTTGCCTCAGAGGTGGCAGCCATAGAGGGAGAGTAGAGATCTCAATTTTATGTCTCTGCATGATCTCCAGTGCAATCTCATTGCATATGAGATGAGGATAAAGTCAACTGAAAGCTTTGTAACAACAAAGGTATCAAAGGAGGCAACTTTCAAAACTATGAAGTACTTGAAGATAAAAGAAGAGGAAGAATCATCCAGTGAGGATGATGATGATGATGAGGATGAAAGTGAAGGTGAAGTGTTGGCATACTTCACAAGGAAGTTTAAAAAGGGGTTTAAAAAGGGAATTGAGATGTTATCGTTGTGGGTAGACAGGACACTTTGCTTCTTAGTGCAAAGTGAAGCTTGTTGATGAAGATTTAGATAGTGATGATGAGCTGAATTCAAAATAAAGAAGACCATCATTAAAATCAAAGAAGTACAGCAAGAAGACTGCCAACCTACAGAAGAAGAAGAGAGGCTTATTCAAGAGTTATGTGAGTTAGATAAAAGAAGTTGATGAGGCGGAAGATGAAGACTTATCATATGAGCATGCCTTTATGGCATCAACTTAAGGTGGTAGTTTAACCTCTGAAGAGGAAGAGGAGGCTATTGAAGAAGAGTCAGATCTTGAAGTTAAGCTGAAAGTAGCTTAAAAGAAGACAATCAGAAGGAGCAGAACCATAAGAAGGTTGAAGGCCCATATAAAACAAGTTAAAGCAAAGTTTAAGGAAGCTAAAAGTCAAAAGGATGAAATAAGGGCTGAGCATATTGAATTGAAGAGAAGATTTGAGGAACATATCAAAATATGTGAAGACCTTATAGTAGAGCTTGGCTCAAGGGCTTCAAAAATTGAAAAAATGGAGAAAGAGTTGCTGAGACTTCAGCAACAACTCAAAGGTAGCAAAGAGAACTTGCAAAAGCTTGAAATGATAGGAGAAACAAGTTCTACAAAAGGAAAGAAGAATGTAGAGAAAGTGCAGCAATTTGAGGCTACATTGGCTAAAGAAAATAAGAATATGCCACAGAAGTTGAAAGAGAAGGTTGTGATTCAGAAAAAGATAGTTAAGAATAAAAAAGATCTAAAGAAGCAATCTAGGGTGGCAAACAAGAAGTAAGAAAAGAAAGTCAGCTAGCAGAGGGCTATGGCTGAACAGAAGAAAGAGAAAAAGGTGACTGAAATGAAAGTCACACAAGCAAAGAAGCCAGCTACTTTGCCTACATACCAAGTGATGAACAAAAGAAGACAAGCTATGATTAGACCCAAGAAGAGGCAGTTTCAAGGTCATTGCCTTTATTATGGAGTTTAGGGTCATAAGACAAGTAACTACTAGTAAAAAAGGCCAGTATATGTCTCTAACTTGAGAAGATACGACATTGTATACAGTGGGAGACAATACAAAACTCAAAGGAGAACACCTGTCATGAATTCTTGCATATACTGTAAAAGGCAAGGACACATTAAAGAGAATTGTTGGTGGAAGCCTAATCTAGTAGCTTCAAAGATCAAGTTTGCTATATTGGCAAACTTGGAACAATGTGAAAGGTATGGGTAGGATGGCCATAATGCCAAGAGATGCATGACACTTCTCCCTGAGCAAGAAAAGGCACTCAATGGCACAGTAAAAACAAGCGGTGCAGTCAAAGCTGAGAAAAAAGAGAAAGCTATCTTCCAGCCAGTTCAAAAGAAGGAATATAGAGCAAAAAGGGAGGTGGCTAATATAAATGAAATTGTACTAAAGGCTGACTACAAGGATAAGCAGTGTATCTTTGATAGTAGATGCACTTTACACATGATAGGAGACAAAAGTAAATTATCAAAGCTGAATAAGTCAAAAGAAGGCAAAGTCAAGTTTGGCAATGATGATTCACTCAACATCAGTGGTTAGGGCTCAGTAAATATTAGAAAAGGAAAGTTGAAAGATGTTTTGCACGTTGAAGGACTCAAATATAATCTAGTATCTGTCAGCCAACTATGTAATGATGACCACAAAGTGATATTCACAAAAATAGGTTGCCAGGTAAATAGTAAAGAAGGAAATACTGTTATAGCTAGGAAAAGAACAGCTGAAAATTTGTACGTGATTGATGAGGACAAGATAAACAGTTGTCTACTTACAAAGGAAGAAAAAAATCAGCTCTGGCATAGGAGGCTGGGACACTTATCATAGAAGAACATGAGGAAGCTGACCATTATTCATGCAATCAGAGACCAACGTCAGGAGAGAGAGAGAGAGAGAGAGAGAGAGAGAGAGAGAGAGAGAGAGAGAGTATGTTTGCTCAGCATGCTCTAAAGGAAAACATGTCATAAAGTAGTATAAGACCAAAAAGTTCAGTTCTGAAGTAGTGCTTAACATTGTGTACACTGATTTGTATGGACTAATGAGAACAAAAGGGTTGAATGGTGACAGGTACTTCATCTTGTTTGTTGATGATTATTCGAGAAGGACTTGCATTATGTACCTCAAACACAAGTTAGAAATTCTGAATTGCTTCAAGAGATACAGAAGATTGGTTAAAAGTGAGAGTGAGTCTGAAGATGAAGAAAGAGATCCTCTTGTAACTAAGATTGTGCAAGAAAGAAAACGTGGACTAGTGTTCATCAAGAAAATCAGATCATAGGTGACCAATCAGCAAGAGTTACAACAAGAAGAAGAATTGTGGGAGCTACTGCTTTACTCTCACAAGTTGAACCTAAATCTGTTGAAAAGGCTACATAAGATCTAATAAATTTCTGTCCACAGAGTTGTTTGAAAAGCACAGAATGAGCCTGTCTTGTGAATGCCTCATTAAGTCTAAAAATCAAGTGAATCCTCCATTTCTACTTTGCGAATTTTTCAGATTTGTAATTAGTTGGCAAAGGGGGAAAGAAGCAACAGTGTAGGGGAGTGCATATTTAGAGAGAGTTGAAACTACTGTATAGTGGCTTTTGTTATGAGTGTTGCCAATAATTACAAAGGGGGAGATTGTTGTTCCCATAGCCTTGTATGGGTTGTAATTGCTATTAACTAAGTTTAAGTGTGCAAGAAAGTAAAGCCACATAGAAGGGCAAGAAGGTAAAAGTAAAGTCACATGAAAGGGCAAGAAAGTAAAAGGTACATAGAAAGAAAAACACCACACACGACTAAAGCACACCAACAGCAAGAGAATGGTAGAACGGGGTTTGCAAAAGAGAAAAAACAGTCAGTAAAAATAGAGAAAAGAGGAGATGACTGAAGGGGCTGGACGACTGGATGGCAGATTGGAAGAGCAAAACAGCAAAATCCTATTCGGCCAACCAAGTGAGCATACAACAGAATAGGGGAAGGAGAGAAAATCCAATATGGCCAAAGAATAGTGACTGATGGAAAGGAGAGAGAAATCTGACTAGACGGCAGAACAAAGAGATCTGATTGGATGGAAAAGGAAAGAAAACCTAGGAACAGCCAAAGAAGGGTGGACTAGAAAACTGGAATGACCGGCTGAAAAAGAGAAAACAACATATGGCCAAAGAAGAGTGATGACAGAACAAGGGTTGGATGGCAGGATAAAGAAAAGCAGACCACTAGCAGAAAAGGGAGAAAATTAGTGATGATTGTATGGGTGAACAGAAAAGAGACAATACAACTAAAATCAAATCGGGGCTGGACAGTAGAATAGGGGTTGCAAAAGAGAAAAATCAAAGACGGCTAGAACAGAGGTATGACGGTAAACCAAGGGAGACCATAGACAGCAAAGGAATGGCACATCACCGACACACCAGTGGTTGGCAAGGAGATAGCACGACAAAACCAGCAAGGCAGAACACTAACACAGTAAAACAGAGGAACTGGCCAAAGTGGTACACGACAAAAAGAAGAGCAACCAAACAACACATGAAGTGAGACCATCGGCCAGAAGAAAACTAGAAACAGACAGGTGAGGCATGAGACAGTGAGATCGCAGGGCAAAGAGATGGGTGAGATCGTGAGACAGTAAATGTAAGAGTTGTGTGAGACAACGTAGAGAAGAAATTCGGTGAAGCATCAGAAAGAACTCAACGTATTTCCAAATTTCTTCAAGAAAGGTTAGAGAGCATTGCGGTGAACTTCTAAGCGGTAATGGAGCACCCTTTCAATTCAACAGAGGCAAGACAAGCTAGAAGAAGGGTAGACATAATAAGTGACACTCTTTGTTTTTTACTTGCTTAGTAATTATAATAGTGAAAGGAGTAGAGGATTAAGATATCCATTGTAACTGGAATTTTCAAGTATAATGGATAGTCTAGGTAAGGGAGTGTCCTTACCACCGTGGATGTATGTCATGTTAACATAACCACGTAAATCTTATGTCTCCTTAATTTGCTTTATATTCTGTGTTTTGAATTGAGTTATGAACACAATTAAAGTATCAGCCAACCCATAAAATAACGATGACCTAAACAAGAACATTCGAATTGTCTATTAGGCAAGGTGTTTGAAAGGTAACTTTGGGGACTATTGTGATTAGTAGGCAGTAATAAATCTACCTTAGTCGAGTTTGAGAAATCGCTTTTAAGAAGAGGTTGAAGTTGTTCACTTACCTATGAATTGGGAATTGTGGTGATACTGATTCACCCCCCCTCTCAGTATCACAAACTAGTAGATCCTAGGGAGAAGTCAAGAACTTCACTGTGTTTACCCTTCTTCTAGTTTGTCTTACCTCTGTTGAATTGAATAGACTACTTCATTACTTCTTAGAAGTTCACCACAACACTCTCTAACCTCTTTTGAAGGAATCTGGAAATACGTTGAGTTTTGTTGTTTCACACAACTCTTACTTTCACCGTCTTATGGCTTCAAGGCTTGCACTCACGCTTCTGGTCTACTGTTTCACATCCTTGTCTCACACCATTGTACGTTTTGGTCTTATGTTGATGCACGTTCTGATCTCACGTTTCAGATCTACACCCGCTTCGCTATTCTTAAGCCTCACGTATACCAGATCTACTCTCCTCGTCTATTCACACTTCTTCAGCTGTCTCTTGTTTTTCCTTTTCCACTGGTGGTTTCTGTTTTTCCCGTCCACCCTTCTTCGGCCGTTCCCGGGTTTTCTCTCCTTTCCTGTCCTCTTTTTTATGGCTGTCTCACTTTGTCGTGTCGGGTTTTTCCTTTTTTTTTTTTTCAGCCGGTGGTCTCTATTCTTTGGCCATCTCTCTTTTACGGTGGTGGCTTTCTCTCTCATGGTGGTGGCTCTTCATTTTAGTGGTGGCTCTTCATTTTCTCTCTTACTGTCTAGTCGGATCTCTCTCACCATCCACTCTATTTTGCCTTCAACTCGTTTTGCTGTCCACCTCTTTGCTGTGTTGTCTCCTTGTTGTCCACTCTTCGTTCTGCTATCCAACTCCCTTTTCTTTTGCTGTCCACTCCTGATTTTGTCGTTCACCTTTTTGCTGTCCACCCCAATTTTAGCCATATCGGGTTTTTCTCTCCTTCCCTTAGTCTGTCATCTAGTCGTTCACCTTTTTGTCGTGAGTTCTTGTGTTTCCGCCGTGTGTTCCTTTGCTGTCCACTCTCCTCTTCGACCGTCTCTCAGTTTTTCTCTCTTTACTGTCGACGATATATTTTTGGCCGTGTATTCTCTCTCACAGTCTGTCCGTGTACCCTTGTTCTGCCATTTTACTCTCCCGATGGTGTATTTGCTGTTTTGCTCTCTCGGTGGTGTATGTGCCGTTCCTTCTCTCCTTTGGCCATCTTCCCTATTTTTCATATCGTCTTTTTCTTTTCTCCCGTGTAGGTTTTCTCTCTTACAAGGATGTGGCTTTACTTTCTTGCCCCTCTATATAATATTACTTGCACTCTTAAATCTAGTTGACAATAATTACAATCCATACAAGGCTGTTGGGAACAAATTTCTATCTTTACTCTCTTTAGATGTATCTAGAGTGATATATTATGCAATAATACTTCCTTTTTAAGGAATTAAAAAACTAAGTTTATGGAATAAAGCTTCAAAAACTACAATGTATGTCTTAAATAGAATTCCATCAAAGGTTGTTCCTAAAAACCCATTTGAATTATGGAACAGGTGAAAATTAAGTTTATGACATATGTATGAATGAACTTGCCTTACCAGAGTAAGGATTTATAATCCTTAGTTAAAGAAATTAGATCTAAAGATGAATAGTAGATTTTTCATAAGCTATGTAATAAATTCTAAAGGATTTAGATTTTATCATTCATTAAATATGCCTATACTTATTAAAAGTATGAAAGCAAAATTTCTTTAGGAATTTAAGTTTAGTGGTAATATGTTTTCTTGAAATGTGTAATTTAGGGAAGTAAGGACTTTACTAAATTTCCTATAAAAATTGGAAGTTTAGTTGTTATTCAAGAAGATTCCTATAATAATGTTGAAGAACAACAAATTAAAGATCAAGCATCTAATGTAATACAAGCAAATGTAGATCTTGTGTTACTTGAACTATATGATGAAAATCTATAAAATGAAGGGTTTGAGAAATCTTCAAGGCTAAAAAGACCTACAAATCTTATTAACTATCTTATTTACCTATAATAAGTTGATGTTAATTATAAAGATGATCCTTGCACATTTTCAAAAGCCATGAAGGGTGAAATGTCTAAATTATGATATAATGTTATATAGGAAGAAATAAAATCCATGGCTAATAATCAGGTTTAGAACCTTGTTAAATTACTAGAAGTAGCTATAGCTATTGGTTGTAAATGGGTTTATAAACCCAAGGGACTCTTCTAGTAATATTGAGAGATATAAGGCTAAACTTGTGAGTAAAGGTTTCACTCAAAAAGAAAAAAAAAATATTAAATTAGCATGAAACCTTCTCTTTAGTTTCAAAAAAGGTTTCACATAGAATCATTATGACTTTAGTAACTTATTTTGATTTAAAGCTGTATTAGATAAATGTGAAAATTGCCTTTTTAAATAGGGATCTTGAGGAAAAGGTATACACAAGTCAGCTTAAAGGTTTCAATACTAATAAAGAAAGTCACCTATATAAAAACTTAAGAAATCCATATATAGGTTCAAGTAAGCCTCTCAATAATGGTATATAAAATTCCATAATGTCATAGTCTCATATGGCTTTGTAGAAAATATTGTGTATCAATATATATACCTTAAGGTCAGTAAGAGCAAATATATTATTTTAATTTTATATGTGGATGATATTTTACTTGTATACAATGATTTGGGATTGCTACAAAAGATAGAAATTTCTCTTTTAAAACTTTGAAATAAAGGAAATAAGTGAAGCTTTTTATGTCATTGGTATAAAAATTCATAAAAATAGATCCCATTGAATGTCAGGATTATTTAGAAGACTTATATTGAAAAATTTTTAGAGAAATTCAAGATTGAAAAGGGTTTTGTTATTGTAGTATTTATAGTCAAAAGGAGCAAATTTAGTTTTGCACAATGTCCTTAGAATGACTTAAAACTCAATGAAATAAAGCGTATACCATATGCATTAATGATTGGTACCTTTATATATGCAAAGGTTTGCATTAGGCTTGACATTGCATTTATAGTAGGAATGTTGGGAGGTACTAGAGTAATCTTAGGCAAGAATAATAAAAAGCTACCAAAAAAGGTTATACGATATCTACAAGGAGCCAAAAACTATAGGCTCACATATAGACATGCTAATTGTTTAGAGGTGGTTAAGTATTCAAATGTTGATTTTGCTAGTTATGTAGATAGTAGAAAGTGTACCATTGGATATATTTTTATACTTATTGAAGGTGTTGTATCTTAAAGAAACATTAAGTAGACTATTATTTTTCTTCTACTATAGAAGTAAAATTCATTGTGTGTCATAAGACTATAACACAAGCTTTATAGTTAAGAAGTTTTATCATGGGAAACCAAATTATGGATTTTATTTCTAAATCATTGAAAATATATTGTGATTATTCAATTGTAATGTTATTTTTTAAGAAAAATAAAAGTAGAAGTCGAAACAAGTGTATTGATGTAAAACATTTAGTTGTCAAAGATCATGTTAAAAAGTAAGCAAGTATAATATAGTATATTAATACTCAACTTCTAATTGCTAATTTTATAACTAAAGGATCGTCAGTTAAGTCATATAGGAATTGAGTTAAGTGTATATGATTTGTTAACTCTACTTAAGTTTTATTTTAAACTACATTCTTTGATGTTTTGACATTTTTGGAGATTTTTTAATTATTTGTAAATAAAATTTTATTTTATACACATAAAGATTATTTACATAAAGTTTATTTGGAACTTGTATAAATTGAGACAAGTTTTTTTGTTTAATAAAATCTTGTCTTGATAGAGTGTATAATTAGAAATTCATTTTAATTATGATACATGAAAGGAAATGTTTATAGAAGTATTGCATAATTGCCATGAGCCATGTATAAAAATTTCTACTTATTCAAAATAAAATTTAGACTAACTGACATGGATAGTGTATGTCATGGCCATTATTAAAGGTATTACTTATTTGTAATCATGTGGCTTAAGTGGAAAAATGTTAAAGTTATCTTTGAGGTAATCTATATGACTAGAAATAAATATAAAAAATATTTATTTCTTAAGGTGATAATTAAAAGAATAATTACTTAATTATCATAATAATATATATGAGTTTAAACAAGTTACAACCACTTACCTTCAATGAATGAAGTTAAATAAATATTAATAACAAACGTGATTGAAGTTCTTAACTTCTCCCTAAGATCTACTAGTTTGTGATATTGAGAGGGGGGTGAATCAGTATCACCACAATTCGCAATTCGCAGGTAAGTGAACTTTAATCTCTTCTTAAAAGCGAACTCTTTCTCAGACTCGACTAAGGTAGATCTATTACTACCTACTAATCACAATAGTCCTCAAAGTCACCTTTCAGACACCTTATCTAATAGACAATACGAATGTTCTTGTTTAAGTCACCTTATCTAATAGATCTATTCTTTAGCTGCATTCACAACTCAATTCAAAACACAAAACATAAAGTAAATTAAGGACACACGAGATTTACGTGGTTCTGTCAACGTAACATACATCCATGGTGGTAGGGACTCTCCCTTTATCGAGACTATCCACTATACTTAAAAATTCCAATTACAATAGATGTCTTAATCCTCTGCTCCTTTCACTATTGCAATTATTAAGTAAGTACAATACAAAGAGTATCACTTACTGTGTCTACCCTTCTTCTAACTTGTCTTGCCTTTGTTGAATTGAAAGGCTGCTCCACTGCCGTTTAGAAGTTCACCGCAACGCTCTCTAACCTCTCTTGAAGAAGTTTGGAAATACGTTGAGTTCTTTCAATGCTTCGCCAAATTCTTTTTCTACATTGTCTCACACAATTCCTACTTTCACCATCTTACGGTCTCACCCATCTCCTTGTCTCACGATCTCATTGTCTCACGGGTTGCCTGTCCGTTTCTCTCTCTCTTGCTGTCCAGGCAGATTTCTCTCTTACCGCCGGATTTCTCTCTCTTCATCCACCCCTCTTTGGCCGTTCTAGATTTTCTCACCTTTTCCCCTATTTGGTCGTGTTTTCTCTCTCCTTCCCGTTGACTCCTCTATTTTGCCATCTCCTCTTTCTCTTTATCTCTCTCTCGACAATTGTTCTTTGTTGCCGTCGGTATCTCTCTCTTTTATGGCCGTCTGGTTTCTTCTTCCGCCAGTCTACTTTTCTTTGTCCTGTCGTCACTCTTTTCTCCTTCACCCGACGACGAATTTGTTTTCTGTCTCTTCTTCTTTTTTGATGACGGCTACAATTTTCTTTTGCAGGTGGTGTTCTTCTGCGTAGGGTTTGGTGTTTTGCCTTGTATTCAATTGTGTTGGCCTTCCCTAATTTTATCTTCCAAGATCTTTATATACTCTTTTCCATGAAATTCTAATAGGGCTTACTTGCGGTGAATTTATTGTCTTACCCTTCTATGTAGCTTTTACGTTTTTGTCCCTCTATATGGCTTTACTTTCTTGCACACTTAAACCTAGTTGACAACAATTACAACCTATACAAGTTGTTCTCAGGGGTAAGAACGTAAATCTGCCACGTAAGCCCTATTAGGATTTCATGAATAGAGTATATAAAGAACTTAGAAGACAAAATTAGGATAAGGACCAATACAATTGAATACAAGGCAAAATACGAAAAAGTGTGTGGATGGCCAACTAGAGAAAACAAAAAAACAAAAAAATAAAACACATGGCCAAAGCACATTGACGGTGTAGAAAGCAGCCAAATAAAAAACGGAGGTCAGAAATTGAGGAAATCGTAGCCGCATAGTAATCGTCATGAACAGTAACTGTTATGAACAGTAGCGTCGAGTGAAAAAAATTGGGGGCTGAATGAAGATGTACCAACGGCAACAAAGAAGGAACCAAATGGAGGGAGAGAGAAAGAGGAGATGGCCGGGCTAAACGAAGAGAGAGATCGTCGGCCAAAACATAAGAGAGAGAAAACACAACTGTTAGAAGAAAGAGAAACCCGACGGCAAGACCAAAAAAGTCGACGGGGAGGAGAGAAAAAGAAACCCGACGGCAGAATAGAGGTGAGTGGTTGAATGGTAAGAGAGAGACATCCGACGGGACAACACAAGAGAAACGGACGAAGAGAGAGACACCACCGAAAGAGCAGACAGCAAATCTGCAACGACATGAGACAAACGAACGACACGACAAGGAGAGAACCGTGAAATGGATGAAAAGAAGCCCACACCGGCGGAAGGAGAGAGAAATCCAATGATTGATGAACAGTACAAGCAATAAAGGGAGAAAGTCACCTTTCAGACACCTTACCTAATAGACAATATGGATGTTCTTGTTTAGGTCTACGTTAGGTTATGAGTTGGCTGATACTTTAACTGCGTTCACAACTCAATTCAAAACACAGAACATAAAGCAAATTAAGGACACACGAGATTTACGTGGTTCCGTCAACGTGACGTACATCCACAGTGGTAGGGACTCTCCCTCTACCGAGATTATCCACTATACTTGTAAACACAGGTTACAATGGATGTCTTTAATTCTCTGCTCCTTTAACTATTGCAATTACTATGCAAGTACAAATACAAAGAGTGTCACTTACTATGTCTACCCTTCTTCTAGCTTGTCTTGCCTCTGTTGAATTGAAAGACTGCTGCACTACCGCTTTGAAGTTCACCACAACGCTCACTAACCTCTCTTGAAAAAATCTGGAAATACGTTGAGTTCTTTACGTGCTTCGCTGAATTTCTACGTTGTATCACACAATTCCTGCTTCTTACGATCTCACTCATTTCCTTATCTCACGATCTCACTGTCTCACGGCTCATCTGTCTATTTCTCTCTCTCCTGCTATCCAACCGAATTTCTCTCTCCTACCATCAAATTTCTCTCTCTTCCTAGATTTCATTTTTTCGTTCACCGTTGGGTTTCTCTCTCTTCTCGCCGCTCTGCTCTGGTTTGGTCGTCTTCTATTCACTGTTCTTCGTTCAGCCCCAACTTTCGATGTCTCCTTCTTTCTCTCTCACGACGGTACTGTTCACGACAGTCCTGTTCACTTGATTCGTACTTTCCAGTGGTGTTCTTCCGTATGGGGTTTTGGTGTTCTCTTTTGGCCAGTTGTCTAGGTTTTGTTGAATGCTCAATATTGCCCACTCTGATCTTCGTCTTTTATGACCATTATATACTCTACTCCATGAAATCCTAATAAGAATTACGCAGTGAATTTACTTTCTTGCCCTTCTGTGTAGTTTTACCTTTTTGCCCTTCCACGTGGCTTCAATTTACTTGCACACATAAAGCTAGTTGACAACAATTACAACCCATTTAAGGTTGTGGGAACAACACAGTCCAAGAGTTCTTCACCTGGGATATCGATGCTATGAACGACCTGAGAAGTCATGGGAAGAACAAAAAGGACTCATCTACTGTAAAGAAGATTCTGAGAATTCTACTTGAGAGGTTTACCTCAAAGGTAATAGCCATAAAGGAGAGTAGAGATCTTAATTCTATGTCTCTACATGATCTTCAGTGCAATTTCATTGCATATGAGATGAGGATAAAGTCAGCTGAAAGCTCTATAACAACAAAGGTATTAAAGGAGGCAGCTTTCAAAACTATGAAGCACTTGAAGATAAAAGAAAAGGAAGAATCATCAAGTGAGGATGATGATGATGAGGATGAAGAAGAAAGTGAAGGTGACGTATTGGCTTATTTCACAAGGGACTAGTACACCAAGCTGTTAAGATTCAAAGTGGTGAACTTGTGCTCTAATACCAATTAAAGTTCCCGACTTCTCCCTAGGATTTACTAGTTTGTAATACTGAGAAAGGGGGTTAATTAGTATCACCACAATTCCCAATTCACAAGTAAGTGAACAACTTCACCTTTTCTTAAAAGCGAACTCTTTCTCAAAGTTGACTAAGGTAGATCTATTACTACCTACTAATCACAATAGTTCCTAAAGTCACCTTTCAGACACCTTGCCTAATAGACAATTCAGATGTTCTTATTTAGATCTTTATTAGGTTATGAGTTTGCTGATACTTTAACTGCGTTCACAACTCAATTGAAAACACAGAATGTAAAGCAAAGTAAGGACACACGAGATTTACGTGGTTCCGTCAATATGACGTACATCCACGGTGGTAGGGACTCTCCCTTACCAAGATTATCCACTATACTTGAGAATTCCTATTACAATGGATATTTTAATCCTCTGCTCCTTTTACTATTGCAATTACTAAGTAAGTACAATACAAGAGTGTCACTTACTATGTTTACCCTTCTTCTAGCTTGTCTTGCCTTTGTTGAATTGAAAGGCTGCTCCACTGCCACTTAGAAGTTCACCGCAATGCTCTCTAACCTCTTTTGAAGAAAAATGGAAATATGTTGAGTTCTTTCCGATGCTTAGCCGAATTTCTTCTTTGCGTTGTCTCACACAACTTTTGCTTTCACTGTCTCATAGTCCCACCCGTCTCCTTGCCCCACGATCTCACTGTCTCATGCCTTACTTGTCCATTTTTGGTTGTCTTCCGGCTAGCGGTCTCATGTCGTGTGTTGTTTTGCCATGCTGCTCTTCTTTTTGCCGTGTAACACTTTGGCCAATTCCTCTGTTTTGTCGTGTTAGTGTTCTGTCGTGCTGGTTTTGCTGTGCTATCTTCTTGCCCACCACTGGTGTGCCGATGGTTTACCAACCAAGGTCTCCCTTGGTTTGCAATAGTTAAAGGAACAGAGGATTAAGACATCCATTGTAACTACATTGTGAACATTGGGAGTACCACATTAGTATTCTCAAGTATAGTGGATTTTCTCGGTAGAAGAAGAGTCCTTACTACCATGGATGTACGTTACATTAACGGAACCACATAAATCTCTTGTGTCCTTACTTTGATTTACATTCTGTGTTTTTGAATTGAATGTGAATGCAGCTAAAGTATCATTGAACTCATAACCTAAAGAAGACCTAATCAAGAACATCCAATCTATCTAATAGGCAAGGTGTCTAAAAGGTGGCTTTGAGGACTATTATGATTAGTAGGTAATAATAGATCTACCTTAGTCGAATATGAAAAAGAGTTCGCTTTTGAGAAGAGGTTGAAGTTGTTCACATACCTGCGTATTGACGAGAGGGAAAGTATTAAATAAGTAGAATACTGTGGCTTAAATTATCAAATTGTGTTTTTAAGGGGTGTGATATTGATTCACCCCCTCTCAGTATCACAAACTAGTAGATCCTTGGGAGAAGTTGGGAACTTTAATTGGTATCAGAGCACAGGTTCACCAGTTTGATGCTTAACAGCTTGGTGTACTAGTTTGAAAGATTTCAGAAGTTTTAACTTGTTCAGCATATTAAGAAATGGATGTTGGTACCAGCGCCAATACTATTTATAGCAAGAAGGTTCCAATCTTTAATGGAACTAATTATCATATGTGGAGAGTGAGAATGCAAGTGGTATTTGCAACCATGGGCATAAACAAGGTGAAATCCGTACAGGAGGGTTTTGTGGCCCTATAAAAAGGTAAAGATTCAATCCCAGAGGAATTAAGGCAGTTTGAGATAAATGGGAAGGCCTCAAACGTCATCATTTCAGCATTGACAGATGTTGAATATGCTAAAGTTATGGATTGCAAATCTACTAAGGAGATATGGGACAGACTGCAAAAAGTTTATAAAGGTAATGGAAAAATGAAGAAGGCCAAGATTCAAGTTTTCAAGAAGAGATATGAATCTCTTAGAATGCAGAAAAATAAGACAGTCCAAGAGTTCTTCACCAAGATTATTGATGTTGTAAACAACCTTAGAAGTCATGAGAAGAACAAAAAGGACTCATTTATTGTGAAGAAAATTCTGAGAATTCTGCTTGAGAGGTCTGCCTCAAAGGTGACAGCCATAGAGGAAAGTATAGATCTAAATTCTATGTCTCTGCATGATCTCCAGTGCAATCTCATTGCATATGAGATGAGAATAAAGTCAACTGAGAGCTCCTTAACGTCAAAGGTATCAAAGGAGACAGCTTTCAAAGTTATGAAACACTTGAAGATAAAAGAAGAGGAAGAATCATCTAGTGAGGATGATGATGATGATGAGTAAGAAAGTGAAGGTGAAGTGTTAGCATACTTCACAAGGAAGTTCAAAAATGTTTCTAAGAAGGGAAAAGGACAGTTGTCCTTGAGATGTTATCATTGTGGGCAGAACTGACACTTCACTTCTCAGTGCAAAGTGAAACTTGATGATGAAGATAAGGATGATGATGATGAGCCGAATTCAAAATAGAGAAGACCATCATTCAAATCAAAAAAGTCCAGCAAAAAGACTACCAACCCACAGAAGAAGAAGAGAGGCGTATTCAAGAGTTATGTGAGTCAGACAAAAAAAGCTGATGAAGAGAAAGATAAGGACTCATCAGATGAGCATGCCTTTATGGCATCAACTCAAAGTGGTAGTTTAACCTCTAAAGAGGAAAAGGAAGTTGATTAAGAAAAACTAAATCTTGAAGCTGAATTAGAAGCAGTTTCAAAAGAGATAATCAGAAGGGAAGAACCATAAGAAGGTTAGAGGCTCACATAAAACAAGTTAAGGTAAAGTCTGAGGAAGCAAAAAGTCAAAAAGATGAAGTAAGGGCTGAACATATTAACTTGAAGAGAAGATTTGATGAATATATCAAAATATGTGAAGACCTTACTATAGAGCTTGGCTCAAGGACTTTAACAATTGAAGAAATGAAGATAGAGTTGCTAAGACTTCAGTAACAACTCAAAAAGAGTGAGGAGAAATTGCAGAAGTTTGAAGTGGTATGAGAAACAAGCTTTATAAGAGAAAAGAAGAATGAGACTTTGCCACAGAAGTTGAAATGAAAGGCTGTGACTTAGAAGAAGATAACTAAAGAAGAGAAGACAGTTATCAAACCAAAGTTAGGGCCAAAAATGATGTATATGGTTAAAGAGCCGTAGCCTATAGCTGCTACGTCTCAGAAAGAAACAAAATTCAGCCAGCCAAGGGCAATGGCTGAACAGAAGAAGGAGAAGAAGGTGGCTAAAATGAAAGCCACACAAGTAAAGAAACCAGCAACCTTGCCTACACAGCAAGTAATGAACAAAAGAAAACAAACTGTGATTAGACCCAAGAAGAGATAGTTTCAAGGTTACTATCTTTATTATGGAGTTTGGGGTCATAGGGCAAGTAAATGCTGGTGGAGAAAGTCAATATATGTCTCCAATTTAAGAAGATACGATGCTGCATACAGGGGGAGACAATACAAAATTCAAAGGAGAACACTTGTCGTGAGTTCTTGCACATACTGTAAAATGCAAGGACACACTGACAAAGAGTGTTGGTGGAAGCCCAAACCAGTGGTTTCAAAGAACATGTTTGCTGTATTGGCAGACTTGGAACAATGTGAAAATTGTGAGTAGGATGGCCATAATGCCAAGAGATGCATGACACTTCTCTCTGAGCAAGAGAAGGAACTCAATGGCACAGTAAAAACAATTGGTGTAGTCAAAGCTTAGAAAAAGAAGAAAGTTATCTTCAAGCCAGTTCAAAGGGAAGAATATAAAGCAAAAAGGGAGATAGCCAATATAGCTAAAATTGCACTAAAAGCTAACTACAAGGATAAGCAGTAGATCCTTAATAGTGGATGCACTTCACACATGACAGGAGATAAAAGTAAATTATCAAAGCTAAACAAGTCAAGAGAAGGCAAAGTCAAGTTTGGTAATGATGATTCACTCAATATTAATGGTCAAGGGTCAGTAAATATTGGAAAAGGGAAGCTGAAAGATGTTCTGCATGTTGAAGGACTCAGATATAATCTAGCATCTATCAGCCAACTATGCAATGAAGACCATAAAGTGATATTTACAAAAATAGGTTGCCAAGTAAAGAGCAAAGAAGGCAATACTATTACAGCCAGGAAGAGAACAACTAGAAATTTATATATGATTGATGAGGACAAGACAAGCGGCTGTTTACTCACCAAAGAAGAAGAAAATCAACTCTAGCATAGGAGGTTGGGACACTGATCACAGAAGAACATGAGGAAGCTGACCATTACTCATGCAATCAAAGACATTCCCGACCTTAGGAGAGAGAAAGAGTATGTTTGCTCAGCATGCTCTAAAGGAAAACATGCTAGAAAGCTGTATAAGACCAAAGACTTCAGTTCTGAGTAGTGCTTGACATTGTGCATACTGATTTATATGGACCGATGAGGACAAAAGGGTTGAATGGTGAGAGGTACTTCATCTTATTTGTTGATAATTATTCTAGAAGGACTTGCATCATGCACCTCAAACACAAGTCAAAAGTTCTAAATTGCTTCAAGAGATACAGAAGATTGGCTGGAAATAAGAGTGGAAGGAAGATCAAAGTATTGAGGTCAGATCAAGGCACTGAATTTACAAATGAAGCTTTTGAAAATTACCTTGAAATGCATGGTATTCACCATCAAATGGCAACAGCAAGAACACCTCAAAAAAATGGGGTGGTAGAAAGGAAAAATATAGATGTGGTTGAAATGGCAAGAACTCTACTATTGAAATCCAAGTTTTATACAAAATTTTGGATAGAAGCAACATTTACAGCTATACATATACTAAATAGAGTCTTACTAAGGCCCAATACTGATAAGACTCCACATGAGCTATGGAGTGAGATGAAGACAATAGCCAAGTATCTCATAATCTTTAGCAGCCCATGTTTTGTGAAGAACAAGGAGCAAAACTTGGGAAAAATCAATGCTAGGTCTGATGAAGGCATCTTTGTGTAATACTCAACAAAGACAAAAGGTTACAGAGTTTTCCTGTATAAGTTGGGAAAAGTGATCACATCCAGTGATGTAAGAATAGATGAGAACTGGAAAACAATACAGAATGGAGAAACTTAGGACAATGAAGAAGATGACTTCAAGATAGAAGAAGAATTAGACCAACCTGAAGTAAAGGAACAAGAAGTAAGTTCAGACTTGGAGAAGAGTGAGTCTGAAGATGAAAAAGGAGATCCTCTTGCAACTAAGACTGTGCAAGAAAGAAGGACAAAGAAAACATGGATCAATGCTCATCAAGGAAATCAGATCATAGGTGACCCATCAGCAGGAGTTACAACAAGAAGAAGAATTGTGGGAGTTACTGCTTTATTTTCACAAGTTGAACCTAAATTTGTTGAAGAGGCTACACAAGACAAAGCCTGGGTCAAAGCTATCAATGAGGAGCTGGATCAAATCGAGAAGAATAAACATGGGAGCTGGTTCCAAGACCCACTAACAAGTTGTTTGAAAAGTACAGAATGAGTCTATCTATGCAAATGCCTCCTCAAGCCTAAAGTTCTGGTGAATCCTCCATCTCTACTTTGCGAGTTTTTTTTGTAATTGGTTGGCAAAAAGGGAGAGAAGCAACAGTGCAGGGGGAGCTGTTGAGAAAGGGGGAGTGCATATTTAGGGGGAGTTGTAGTTGCTGCATAATGGCGTTTGTTATGAGTGTTGCCAATAAGTACAAAAGGGGAGATTGTTGTTCCCACAGCCTTGTATGGGTTGTAATTGTTGTCAACTAGATTTAAGTGTGCAAGTAATTTGACATGGAGGGGCAAGAAATAGAAGGGCAAAAGAGTAATTTGAAGCTATATAGAGGGACAAGAAAGTAAAACCACACCCTTGCAAGAGAGAAAACCTACATGGGAGAAAAGAAAAATAGGGAAGACAACCAAAGGAGATAAGGAACGGTACATACACCACTGGGAGAGCAAAACGGTAGAACAAGGGTACACAGCCGGACGGTGAGAGAGAAAACACAGCCAAAAATATACGTTCAGTAGTAAAGAGAGAAAAATTGAGAGATAGTTGAAGTGGAGAGTGGAAAGTAAAGGAATACATGATGGAAACACAAGAACTCACGGCAAAGAGGTGAACGGCTGGACGACAAAACAAGGGAAGAAGAGAAAAACCCGATACGACCAAAATCAAGGTGGACAACAAAAAGGTAAACAGAAAAATCAGGAGTGGATGGCAAAAGAAAAGGGATCTAGACAACAAAACAAAGAGTGGATGACAAAGAGACAACACGACAAAGAAGTGGATGGCAAAACAAGTCGACAACAAAACTAAGTGGATAGTAAGAGAGATTCGGCTGGACAGTGAGAGAGATACAGTTGGATGGTGAAAGAAAAATGAAGAGCCACCACTAAAACAAAGAGCCACTAACATGAGAGAGAAAGCCACCACCATAAAAGAGAGATGGCCAAAGAATAAAGACCACTAGCTGAAAAAAAAAAAAAAAGGAAAAACCTAACATGACAAAGTGAGATGGCCATAGAAGAGAGGATGGGAAAGGAGAGAAAACCCAGGAACAGTCGAAGAAGGTTGGACGAGAAAAACAGAAACCATTAGTGGAAAAGGAAAAACAAGAGACGGCTGAAGAAGTGTGAACAGACAAAGAGAGCAGATCTAGTATACGTGAGGCTTGAGAACAGGGAAGCGAGTGCAGATCTAAAACGTGAGACCAAAATGTGTGACAACATAAGACTAGAACGTGCAACAATGTAAGGCCAGAACGTGTGTCAGTGTGAGACCAGAACGTGCGATAGCGTGAGACCAAAACGTGCGATGGCGTGAGACTAGAAGTGTAAGCCATAAAGCCATGAGACGGTGAAAGTAAGAGTTGTGTGAAACAACTTAGAGAAGGAATTCGGTGAAGCATTGGAAAAAAACTCAACGTATTTCCAGATTCCTTCAAGAGAGGTTAGAAAGTGTTATGGTGGACTTCTAAGCAACAGTGAAGCAGCCTATTCAATTCAATATAGGCAAAACAAGTTAGAAGAAGGGTAAACACAATAAGTGACACTCTTTGTATGGTACTTGCTTGGTATTTGTAATAGTTAAAGGAATAGAGGATAAAGACATCAATTGTAACTACATTATGAACATCGGGAGTACCATACTAGTATTCTCAAGTATAGTGGATTGTCTCAGTAGAGGAAGAGTCCCTACCACTGTGGACGTACATCACATTGACAGAACCACATAAATTTCTTATGTCCTTGCTTTGATTTACATTCTGTGTTTTGAATTGAATTGTGAACGCAGTTAAAGTATCATCGAACCCATAACCTAAAGAAGAACCTTTTTGTTGTTTTATCTCTATGTACCTTCCATAATACTTTTTACCCTTGTCAAATCTTACAATTTTAATCTTTTTATCATTTTGTTTCTTTACTTTAACCTTATATTTTTTGAAAGTTTTAATTGCTTTAACTTTATCAAATAATAAGTAGAGGTACACAAATCTTGTATGTCCATTAATAAATGAGATAAAATATCTTTGACCATTAAAATAAGGAGTGAAAATGGTCCATAAATGTATTTGTGTATAATCTCAAGAATTTTTTGAGTTCTCTTAGCACTTTTAATGTTCTTGTTGGTTTACTTACCCTTTATGCAATCCACACAAGCACCAACATCTATAAAGTCAAAAATTGTTAAAATTTCACCATTTACAAGTCTTTTTATTCTCTTTCAAGAGATGTGACCTAATTTTTTATACCATAATTAAGAAGATTACTTATTTACAATACATCTTTTTGTAATAATATTATCATGCAATGTAGTATTGTATGCCTAAGTAAGGTTTTGATCAAATTTGAATAAACTATCAACCATATATCCAAAATCAATAATGGTTTTATTTTGTAAAATACTAAAATTATAATTTTTAAAAATAAATTAATAACCAATACAAGCTAATTTAAAAATGAAAACTAAATTTTAAAAAATGATGGAACGTAAAAGTATTTTAAAGGTTTAAAACTATTGAGCCTATTTTTTATGGCTAATATTGAATTTGTTATCAACATTATCTCATATAGTTATATGTGTTGATTTAAAATTATGAATGTCATTAAAATATAGAGAGGTCATTGGAAAAAAATAGTGATGACAGGTCAACCCTAATGTTGAGGAGTCAATATTAACCGTGATCTTAAATTTTAGGGGTCAAAATTGATCGTTGACTGTTAACTATTGACCCTAAATTTTAGGAATCAAATTTAACTGTTAATTGTAGAGCAACCTTTAGGAATCAATAATGATTATTGATGATTATATAGTCCTAATCTTAAGGCTCTATAAATACCCCTATGCGTCTTGCAAAAAAAAGGTGTGCTATAGAATTTTGAGAGCACCAGCCAAAGGAGAGAGAACAACAAAGTTAAAGGCAAAGAGAGGGTGAACGATAGAGAGAGAGGTAGCCACCAAAAAAGAGAGTGACTGGCTAAGGCAAAGAAGACAGCCACCAAGAGAGGTGCAGCCATTAAGGAAAGGTAGCAAGGCAACTAGCCAAGGAGGGAAAGAATTAGGGCAAGGTAGCAAGCCAAAGAAAATGCAACAGCCACCAAAGGAGAAGCAATAAGGTGGCTAGCCAAGGAAGAAAGAAAGAGAGTAAGGTAGGTAGCCACCCGCACCAGCAAACACCACCAAGACAGTCACCCGCATCAGCAAAAACCATTAAGGTAGACACTCGTACCAGTAAACCACCAAGGCAACAGCCAGTAGGAGGTGAAGCAGTAGTAGAAGGGTTTGACATCAACAAGCCACTAGGGCAACCACCCTCACTAGCAAACCACTAAGGTAGTAGCTGGTAGGAGGTAGAGCAGCAACAAAAGGGTCCGACACCAGCAAACCACCAAGGTAACAGTTGGCAAAAGGTGGAATAGCAGCTAGTAGAAGATGGAGCAATAGCAGAAGGATCCTACACCAACAACCAACATACAGATAGCAGTCTCATGCTTAGATAGCTGTAGCGCACAGGGATAGTAGCAGTGGCACAAAAAGATTACTGCATCACCCGTGGATAGCAACAGTAGTGGGGCGAGTAGACAATAGCAACGACACAAGTAGACAGCAGCAACGCGTGTAGATAAGAGCAACAACACACATTAACAATAGTGACAGTGCATATGGGTAACATTCACAACAAACAACATTAGTAGTGCTCGTGGACAACAACAACAACGCATACAAACAGCATTAGCATTGCATGTAGACAGCACTGGTAGCAGGTGAGACAACACCAATAGAGAAGGAAGGAAAAGATCCATATTTTGCTCTAGTAATCTATACACATTAAGTGATCATTCTTTAAGAAAGGTTTTACCATAAATTTTTGATAAATTTGTTGAAAAACAAAGTGAAATGCCCTTAAAGTAATTAAGAGATCGTTATAAGTGGTTAAGGAGTAATCTTTCCACAAGTAGTGAAGGAGTGATCTTTCCACAACTTATTATATTCCTTGATAGAAAGAATAGATTGTGTGATTTAAAAGGGATCCTATCACATCATAAACGTAACTCACACATTGTAGGCGAACCACGTAAAAATTGTCATGTTTTCTTGGGTGCTTATGCATTGATTTTTTAATTGTACACTCATGTTCACATAAAGGAGAAAAATAAAAATTGGATCATAAGTTTTAAAAAGCCACAGAAGTTAAATCCGAATCGATTTATAAAAAGCACATATTTCACACTAATTCATCTCCTTCTCAATGTGAGACCTAAAACGGTCCTCATCAAAAATAAATTTAAATTTAAAACCAAATGAAAAGTCCCCATAATGTCAACGTAAGAACACATTTGATTTCTTGAATAGATGCTTTCTTAGCTTTGGAAAGCCCTAAATGGTATTGGCAACATAGATTATAGTACTAGAATCAATCCATTATGCATTATTTAGAGTATTAATTAAAAAATATTGATGACACACTAAAAACATATAAGTACCTTTCTTTGTTAGTCATGCCTTACACTTAATATAAGCCCTTTTCATGTGTCTATGTTTTTTGCAAAAGAAACGTGCACGTTTATTACCAATTTTCTTTATCATCACATCCACATTTTCTTCCAATATGAAGTACCCTTATCTTATTTTCCTTTTGCCTTTTCTTTATCACAAGATGGGTACTTTCTAGATTCTCATAATTTATTTGTTCCTCTTATTAAACACACATGGTCAAAAGTTTATTAATTGACCATTTTTCCTTATATGTGTTATATGGTATTTTGAAAAGGCATATATGTAAGATAAAAAGAGTTTAGGATAAAATATGCTCGAAAAATCTTAAATATGTAACCTTTACAGACTTATGTTAAGCAACAATGACACTTATTTTCATAATGTGCTCACGCACACCTTTAGAACTATCAAAGTTCTTTCTTGAAAGTTTTTTCATTAGAGTGCTAATCAATGCCTTATTTGATTTTACATATTATTCTTCAATGGCTTTCATGAAATTTTTTACTTTATCTTTATCAAGAATAGAATTCTCGATACTTTTATTAATGTGAAACTTAATAATAATTAAACTTATGTGATTAGATCACTCCCATTAGTCATAAGCAGCACTTTAAGTTGACATGCTTAATTCCATAGGAATAAGTGGTTGATCCTCATTAAAGGCCAAATCAAAATTCATGCACCTTATAGTCAAAAGAACTATTTCTTTCTAGTCTATAAAATTATTACCAGATAATATAAATATGTAAGTAAGATCATTATAATAAGTAGTAAGAATAATTACATTAATAAAAGACTACATAAATTAATATTATGGGAATAATGAACCATCATAAATATAAATTCAAACCTTCCAATTGATATATATAATTTAATATTTTATTCTAATTAATTCATTAAAATAAATGTTTTTTTTTATAAAACCAAATAATCTATTTTAAAAAATTAATTTCAAGTCTTATATGTCATTTATAATCAATCAAATTATCCACAAACACATCTATAAAACTGTTAAAAAACTTACAATTCTTTAAAAGCAGAATATTAATAATCAATATGTATGTAAACTTTCTATGAACTTATATTGGAAACAAATTAATTAAAGTAACACATATAACTACAAAAAAAATATACTTTAATTATAATTATAAACATGTTTTGATACTAAATATTAAAATATATAATTATGAAAATATTATTTATGAATCAAAATCAAATTAATTAGAAGATATACTTCTAGTAATATTAATTAATAATTAATGAATATAAATCTTCATTTGTAAAGATATAAATTTTGCAATACTAGCTAATACTTTTAACGTATAATCTAATAATTTTTAGAAGTGCACATTGATAGTTGATATGTTTTTGCTTTTATATGATATACTAGATACTATATCAGTTATTAATATGTATTCAATTTCCTTTTATCAACGTAAGTAGTTATAAATTGTTTAAATTCATATTAATTGTTATGATAATTGAGTAATTATTCTTTTAATTATCACCTTTAGAAATAAATACTTTTATATTCATCTCTAATTATGGGTCACCTTAAAAATAATTTTAACATTAATCTCTTTATTTAAAGGAAAATCCAGTTGTAATAAGCAATCTCTCAATCTTCAAATTCTTTAATCCAATTGTTTTGCATAATTATTTAGAACCAGTGCAATACATGAACTGAACTTTAGTAATAGTATACTTTTCTAGATTCTCTTGTAATAATATAATCTTCTATATTTTTTCTCTTGGGTAAAGCCATATTCAAGTTTTCTAGTAACCTGCTGGAAATATTACTAACCGTTATACTAATTAATAGCATTAATTGTCACCTATAGATTCATAATTTTTTTTCACAAGTGACTATTAAATATAATAAATAGAGCAAATCCCTTTCTCTTCAAAACATAACTGATTATAAAATTCTCACCTATGCCTTATTATAAATCTATATTATTGATTTAATCAATTTTAATATGTTTATATTTCTTCACCTGCAAAAGCAAATGTATATTAATGGAAATGTCTAAAATAATTAAATGACAAGTCTAAATTAATAAAATGATAAAATAAGGATATTTTTCATGAATGAGTTTTTTTTTACCTTTTTTCCTAACCCCATTGTTGTGTTGACATGGATAACCTTAAAGAAATAAACCTTAAAAATATTTAGCATAAAAGATAAAGCTCAAAATGTCCAATTTAACTATTTAGTAGTATCAAGAAAAAAGCCAAAAACCCTTTAAGAAAGAATATCATTACTTTTTAAAAATTCATTACCAAAAATTGACAGCTTAACATGACAATTAATAATTACCAAGCTTTTCTTAATTTTGCATCGAGCTACCAAGCTATATATAATATATTTTCAACTGTATATGTTAGCTATTTATAGGCATGTGACATAAAAAAAGAAACCAAGGCATTTGGGAAGGATTTTTTTAAGTGGAAAAGGAAAACATATCGTTATTGAAAGTGATAAGGAAATAAGACTTTTATTCACTAATCACGATACTTGTTTGGTTTACTATAAAGGTAGAGCAAATACTTATAATCCAAAAGCATTATTTGTAGCAAAACAAGAGCAATCCAAATGCAAGCTTCATGTTATTGATTTCTTTTCTTATCTTTGCTTCATGTACAAATGAAGTCACATGCCTAACTAAGTTTCATAAGTTCAAAGTTTACATTTTCAATAACTTGAGAAATGACACTCTCAATCTTTATTTTTGGTCTAAGAATGATGATCTTTCATACCATAGGATATTCATTTATGATTAGCATGATTTCACCTTTCACACAAATATCATTATAAGTAGCCTATGTTAGTGCAATTTCTACTTTGCTGATAATAGGGACGTTGAATTTAAAATCTTTTGGATTGGATCAAATTACAATTGCACTTGGTTAGCAAAGATATGATGGTCTACACTTGTATGATCATCCTTAAGGACAATTTTTGAAGCACTATATTTGGTCACAATAAGAAATATATTAGTGTCCTTCATAAAGTGTTATCCTTTAGCTGCATTTAAAATATATTATCATTTTGTATCAAAAAAAAAAAAACTCTTCTATTATGTTCTCTCTTCTTCATCTCTTTAATCTCTTGTATCTATTCATCGATTGCCATTTTCTTATTTTGAACAAATCTTTTGTATGAACTAATAATTGTAATTTTCTTGTCGACTACTATAGTCTAATGGCTAATTTTTGGATTTCCAAATAGTGATTCAAGTTACATATTGTTACCATAGGATTTGATATTGTTACTATAGTGATTAAAATTTGATATAAGTTATGATATTAAGTAGCAAGTCATAGGATTTGATATACTTGAATGTTATATATATAAAGCACACATTCATTATAGTAATAAATGAAAATATTTTTTAAATGATGTATTCTTTTATAAGGTAATATAAAAAAATATTTAGACTACAAAGTAAAGCACTTAGTTCAAAAATAATTGTCATTAATTGTCATAATAGCAAAAGAACACAAACCAAAATTTCAAGTACACATACCAAAAGCTAAGTAGCCTTTTCTTGATTATAAAGTATTTTCTCTTACAAAACTAGATTGTACTCTCGTGCTAAGTGTTAATATCATATCAGTTAAATTGAAAAATAATATTTCTTAAACATTATTTGTCGTTGACATGAAAAGCCAAATGCTTTTGTTTTTACCTATATGCAACAACCTTATCACAGTCAATTTATACAACTATAGAATTTATGGGTTAGGAATTACAAACCAAAAGTTAATATTATCATCATGAAAACAAATAGTGACAACCTTCTAAATTACCTTTTAGGGTAGGCTAGTTGGAATGCTTTGGCAAAGATAATACAAAATAAAAAATAAAAAAAAATTATTACCTAACTCACAATCAGATAATAAAATTAATGTTTTTTTATTTCAAGCTAATAAATGATAACATCATTATTAAACATTAATTATAAATATTAAAACTAAATATTTCATATAAATTATATCATAAATAATAAATAATATTTCTAAATTTACAAAAAATAAAATTATTAACATGTTTAAAGAGTTTATTTTAATTTGATATATAATTTTAATCTCATAATCTTTTATCATAAGAATGTGTTTTTACATGAAGTTTTTGTTATATGTTTTTAGATAAAATTTTGTGTGTATTAAGAAGAGAAAGTACTAGTTATATATACATAATGAGAGAGAGAGAGAGAGAGAGTATTGATTTTATATATATATTTTTATATCACTTATTAGTGTCTAAATCACATTTAAGAGTACAATCTTTAATAAGTACCATAATATATAAATTGTTTTTGTTAACTAAAATACATTGTAATTAAATCCTTAATAAGAATATTGTTTATGAATATTCAAATATTATTAATTAAAAAAATTCTAATGTTCTCCTACTTTATTTGATTAAAATCTATTATATTAATCATTATGTACAAATGATAAAAATAGACAATCTTTTATGATTTTATTACAATGTCATAATATAATAAACTATTCAATGCAAGTTTGCTTGTATATATTACAACATTTACAATTTATCATATAAGGTTTATAATTTATATATATATAACATAAATTTATAATTGTCTACAATAATATCTCATAAATAATTTTTAGTTAACTTTAAAATAGTATGATTATAATGTATACATTATTATATGTAATAAAAATACATAATGTAAATAAAAAATAAATTAGCAAATTTAAATGTCATCACACATCATCAATTATCATTATTATAATCAAGATCCATTTTGAAAATATTTTTTCTACATAATATTAGCTATAAACATTTATATTGATTTGCTATAATGAGATCAATTAGTATTTATAATTACCTTTTATTTTTAACCTTTTTCTTTACAAAAAATGAAATTTAATTCTCATAAGCTATAAAAATACTCTTTAAGTATTTTTCATTTTTAAAGAAAAATATTGCTGTATAATTATCACATAAATTTTTAGTATCTTAGTAATGATATTGACATCAAATCTTGAAATAAATATATATAGTTATAATGCATGAATTATGATTTTAAATCATACTACATACTCTAATTTCATAATGGATAGAGTAATAATAGGCAATTTTTCATCATTTTATCATATTGCTAATTCTCCTAATAAGAATATATAATAAAAAGTTGACTTTTTGCTATTATAATATCTAACAATGTCTTAATTGAATATTTAATCACATTTAAGTAGTTAGATTATTTATGCATAAACATGTAATTATTTATTTCTTATAGGTACCTTAATAGTTTCTTTGCAAGGTGTTAAAGATCCATTTAAAGATTATTTTTATATTTTTCTAATATTCTGAATGTAAAATTGATATTAATCTAGTGTAGATTTACAAATACATCAAGTCAACAACAACAAATGCATATGAAATTACTCTCATGTCTTTATGTTGCACATCATTAATGAAACATTACATGTAACTAAATTTGTTGCTTTTCTATATGGAAAAAAATTTTAGATAATACTTACTCATATTAAAATTTTTTAAAATTTTCTCAATATAGTTATTCTAATATAATTCTTTTATGTTTGGTTTATCATCGAATAGTATTATTACTATTACATAGGATGTTTCTCTTACTTCTTTTATTATAAAGAGTTCTTTAGTTCTATACAATATATTTAAATCATTAGCAGTAAGAAAATGTCATAAACCAATCAATGATTTTTTAATATATTACTCTCATAGATTTTTTAACATATATATAATGATGTTTCTTATAAATTCAAAAAATAGTTATGATATCATTAAACTTAATATATCACTTTTTGGGAAGTCTATTTTAGTCCATATATTAACTTTTACAATTTATATACAATTTGATCTTTAGTTTCTATGGAAAAATTTTTCCATTAATCCATATAAATTTCCTTTTCAAAATCATCATTACAAAAATCAGTTTTCATATCTATCTAATGCAACTTTAAATCATATTTAGTTGTTAATATCATAATCATCCTTAAAGAATCTTTCTTTTGAAATAGGAGAAAATATCTTTGTATAATTTAATACATTTAATGATTTGTGAAATGAAACTTGATTCTTATTGATTCTTATATCAAACTCTAACATGTATAAATAAATTACAAAATCATCTAGAATAGTTAAATCTCCTTTATTTTTAAAAACTTCTTAATGTTAGCCCTCGTTCTTATTTACATTAGTCAAATTTAAGTTAATTTTTTTCAAGAAGTGTTTACTTATCTAAATGTTCTATAATTTTAGGAATAATAATTGACATTATAGTGGATAAGAAAACCATTATGGGTCAAAAAATAGTTACTGTAATATTTTTTATGTTTATATTTTAAAGTTTATCACTCTTATTAACTTTAACATTTTTAATGAATTTTGCATTATCAATTTTCATAATTCACAAATTATAATTTAGATAGTAAAATATATATTCTTTAAATTTTCTGGGTAACCAATATAGTAATCACTAATAATTAAAAAAATCTAATTTCTTTTTCTTTAAATTCATTTTTTACTAGACAATATCAAATATACAAGTACCTTAAATTGTATATATTTTTTTATCTATTGTTTAAAAGAAGTATTTTAAATTACCTTACTAGGAATTTTATTTAACAAATAGTTTATGAATTAAATACATATACTCATTGTGCTTCTAATTTATTAAACTTTTTTATCATACCTTTTGTTAAAATGTACTTGGAATAATACATTGAACACATATGTCATGGCTTTCAAAAAAATTTACAAATTCAAATAAACACTACTTTAATTCCTTATATTTGTTATGAAATTTGCCACTTTTATCATATTTGATAATTTTCATTTTTATGTCAAATTGTCATTAATCTCTTTTTATATAACTTAAAGGCATACATTGATTAAGATTTTTTCATGAAATAAATAAATATAATTATAATGTAAAAATAATCCATAATGGTGATAAAATACTTTTCCCTGTTAAAGACTAAAGTATCAAAATGTCTAAAAATTTTTGTGTGCATAATTTTCTTGATCTACTTAATATAATCCATATACTTTCTAAGACTAATAAAATTTAAATTTAAAAGAATCTTATTATTAATCAATTTTACTAATTTTTCTTTAGATCTATGACCCAAAAATTTATGTCACAAGTAAACAAATTTTTAATTCATCATGCTATACTTAATTTCAATATTACAACATACAATAAGTAAGAATACATAAATTAATAATGATAGTATTGTATGTAAACTATAAAGATCAAGTTGTAATGAATTTTTGCATAATATTTGATACATAAGTAATAACACTAAAATCAAATCACCAAGTATTATAAGGATTTTCGGTTAAATTTGATTACAAACATATTAAAATATTCAATTTATTATTTTTTAACCAAATTTTACATTTTCAGCAATTTTTATGATAGAGTTAAACTTTTTTTTTTTTTTTTTTACAAAGATGACACTTATCATCATTTTGTTTTATTTTTTAGCATAAGGAGCATAAAGAAACTCTATACATTCTTAAATTGGTAGGCTTTCACTTTCATTCCTTTCCTAGATCTATTACCAATGAAATTAATGAATTAACTCACTTGATTCTTCAGTCATATTCCCTCTTTGAAGATAATGCTAGTCAATTTATTAATTTTTTACTTTTCTTTTATAATGTTGTAATGAATTTAAAATGACTATTATTAGAAATAGTAATTCAAAATGAATTACAGCATAAAAAGTCATTTATTATTAATTTCAAGATCTTAACTTTTGTTACAATACTAATTATCTCAATAATGTACTCTTATATAATTCACGATCTAGTAACTTAATGATCAAGAGTTCTATCATAAAAGTAATAATAAGTTGTTTTCAAAATAAAACTATCTTTCCATAAACTATAAATATTCTTTTACACTTTTTATTTATAAAATGATTTTCTTTATATTGTTGGTAACAATTACTTTTATTTATTATTTTGTTTCTTTATTTATGAAATAACTTGTCTTATATATGGCTTCAATTTAGAATATTAGTGAGTTTAACCATAAATAATACAAATCAATATTGAAAAAACCTAATGTGGAAATTGACTTTTTTGTCATTATGATAAATTTAATCAATTAAATAAAATAACAATTAAACATACAAGTGAATTATAATAAATATATAACCATAATTACTTATAATTAATCATAATTGAAATAAAATAATTAGAGTATATTGTAGTTCATCTTTGAAAAATCCTATAATACACGATCATAATACCACATATTAACTTTAATAGGTAAATTAAATATTTTCAACTAAATATATTTGATATCTTTAGATGAATGAATGTTAATATACTTTAATTATATTATTAATAATAGAATAATGATTTTATCTTTGGACAAATCATGAAATTTAAATTATTAATAATGAAAATTTATTTAACTATTTTTATTCAAAAGTATTTCATTATAATTAAGCGTAAAAAAATATTAATGTATGTTATTAAACATATTATTTTAATCATTTTGATGAATAACAAACTATAACAATAATACATACATGTAATTCAAATATTCTAATTTTGGTCATTTAATTGACAATTAAACTATAATTGTAATATATCTATGAAATTAAACATATTAGTTTGGTTAGTTTAGTAAGTAACAAACTATAACAATTATATATGCATATCAAAACAACTCATTAACTATTATCAACAAAAATCTTGTGGGTTTTTAAGAGCACACAACCTATAGACTTCATTAATGTGAGTGATTTATGTATTCTTAGTTTAGGTTTACAATGTTTGGGTCACTATAATGCTTTTTTAAACATAACTGAACTTTAAATTATGAAATAAGTAATTTTTGCCATAAACTAATAATAAACAAAGTTCATCAATTAAAGAACCATAAATTTATCAACTTAATGCAATAGGAATTTATCTTTTTCATAAAATGGTTTTTCTTTTTTTAAACAAAATAAAAGCTGAAGGAACAATAATCTGTTAAACTTGTTGGCCTAGTCACTTGTTTTTTTCGAAATTGTAATTACAATTCTTATGTTGTTATAATGCCAAGGAATTAATTATTCCTTTTTACACTAATGGCTAATTGACAACCAAACCTCTTCCTATATCTTTTTTTTTATATTAGTATTATTAATTTATCATGGAAGTCAAACAATTGTAAACAAGAAATTAATAATTTCTTAAGGCTATAACTTTATGAGACTTTACTCTTTCAATTACTGATCAATCATAAATCAAATATATAGTTTTTAATTTATATACAAAAAAATATTTACATTTTCAAACCATATACTCTAATTCCATTTCTTGGATTTATTAAATAATAATATCATTGTTAATTATTAATTACTAATTTTAAAACTAAATATTTTAATATAAATAATATTACAAATATTATATTTGAGTTTTTTAACATTGAGACTATTGATGTATCTAAAGAGTTTGCTTTAAACGAAAAACCAATTTCTTTCCTAACTTTTTACTATAATCACACACTTTAAGTCATGATATATATAATTAGAAGAGTTTTTCCTATTATCATAAAACTAAAACTTATAACCTAAAACTTTTAAAATATAGATTTAAGTTTTTAATCACTTAGATTTTCTTAAACAAAAACTCAAATTTAAGTGTAAATACCTAACTTAATTTAATTCATTTTAACTAAAAAAGTTAATCACTTGCAATATAAAATGATAGGAATAGCCCAAAATCTAAATAATTTGGACTTAAAAGGACTTATAACCCATTAACCTTGAATTCCAAGAAACTAAAATCCAAAACTCTAAAAGACATTTAAAACTCTTTGAATTTAAAATTTGATATACTTAAAATCTAATTAACCTACTAACTAATGAACTTCAAACTCAATATAACTAAAATTTAAGGAACTTAAGATCGATTAAATTTAAGATTCAACATATCCAAAACCTAAATGACTCAAGACTTAAAATAATGCAACCTAAATCAAACCTATTTGCTACTATAAATCAAGTTCTTAAGACTATTTGCTTATTCTTCCCTATATTATTTTGTTGGATAATATTAATTATTATATTTTCTTTTATAAAAAATAAATACTAGTAGTTCACGTTTTACAAAATAATTAAAATCTAATAATAAATTATTTTTTTTTAACTAACCATTAGTAAATAGCTATAATAGGTACTTGAATTTAAGATTATTTACTACAATATTAATCATTTTTTATGTTTACTTAATTACATAAGTGGATATATTATCTAGTTTTATATTTAACTCTTAAATTTTCATTTTAAAGGATTAGTTCAATGACTCTTAGTCTATAATGTTAAATTGACTCTTAGTCTATAATGTTAAATTTATTCTTCTAAAATTTTAAGTTTGATTCCTTTCATGTAAAATAATTCCTTTCAAGACAATATTTATAGTTTTAGTAAAGAAAAGTGGATGCTTATGGATTGCAAGATGTCTACCAATGAAAATTAAGATATCTCCTTCACAAAAAATTGATAATAATACCATTCCAAGCTAAATTCAAGGTATGAATCAAGTTTGAATTAATGGTAGCAATGATGGGCCTTACTTTTACAGAAAAAGCCTACTCATAACTAAAAATGATATCATTAATTCATTCAAATAAGAGTTGTAATATTTTAATCTTGAATTTTGTTGTATCAAAGTTTAAATAAACTCATTTAGGCAAAGTATCAACTACTTAAATTGGCAACTAGCCCTAAATTGGTAGTAAGTGGTAACCAATAGCTAACAACTAGAGAGAGGGAGGGTAGGTAGTGTGACAAGGCAGTAGGATTCCTAATGATATGTGGTGTGTGGGGAAGGTAAAAAGAAGGGAGAAAGGTTAAGTCAAGGTAGACTGAGTTAAAGGGCATGACTCCTTCAACCAAACTAAACAAGGCCTATGTAAATAAGGTTGAGTTGAAGAGTAGCTTATAAGTCCAAAACAACAAATGGCTTATTATAAGGGATTAAGAGAAGGAATGGGTTCTAAGGGTTAAATATAAGGAAAATATGTCATTTCTCGCAAGCTCAGTGAGCTTAAGATGATGGGCTACCATGTAAGCTAAATAAAGGTTGATGTCTTAGGTCATAAGAGTTAGGTAGGCTATTAAGTTGGGTAAGAGGCAATTGAGCCAATCCATATTAAAATGGATACTAATTGGATATCTCAATTGGGATAGTAAGAAATCAAGGCACAAGGACTGATGGTGACTTATTAATCAATGTTAACATAGGTATTGGCTATGAGGGATGCTAGCTAATAAAGGGTGATGGGTAATTGTCGATCTCTTCTTTAATAATGAGTTAGGTAGTTGTTACATTAAAAGGTATAAAGGGGGAGGATAAAGGGCTTGTTGAGGGGCATCTAGATGGGAAAAGCAGTAATGTTAAGGAAATCGAAGTGGTTCTAGCAATTCTAAATAATTAGTTGAGAGGGTGAGGCAATCTTAGTCTAATTAAAGGGGATAGTAAAGGAATAGGTTGTTGATGCCAACTCTAAACAACACACTAAAGGCTTTATGGCTTTTAATTTAAAGGACATGAATAAGAAATTATGCTTCCTATTGGCTAGCTAAAAGGTACAATACAAGGGCATATCTCTAGTTGTTAGAAGGAAGAGAGGCAAAAAGAGGTGAGCTAGGGTAACTTACTAGCAATTGGGAAAACTACCTCAAGGAATTTTGTTGCCACTGACAAAGTTTGATCAGAGGATAAAGTGCTCACTAATAAGAACATATGGGCACGTAATAAGACAATTCAAAGAGAGGCAATATGAGTGTTGGAGCTAGAAAAGGCCATCAAGTTAGCAATAAAAAAAAGAGATAAGACAATAGTTCATCAGTTATTAATGGAAAAAGAGGGAGTAAAAGGCCTCAAATAAAGTGTAGTCTTTTAATTCGCTAAAGGTTGATTATGCAATCATAATAATTTGCACAATTAATATATAAGGGTTTAATAAGTCACCTAAGTATAAAGTAATACATAGTTGTGGGTCTATTACATAAACTCTCATATTTTGTTGGTTTAAGAAACCAAACTCCAAAATTTAGTAAATGCTATGATAAAGTAGGTGTAAAGAGGACAAAAAATGCAAGTGTTGATAATAGACTTAGTGGGGGTAGTAGAAGGGTTGGTTTTATAGTGAAATAAGTCAATCTCTTAGTTGTAAATTAATGATATGATGTTTCATAGTGGTGGTGGATTAATTGGTGCCAATAGACCAAATGGTTATATTGGTCAATGTGTACACTTCAAATTGTCATGCTAAACAATAAGATTTTTTAGAGGAGTTACAAGGATTGAGAAAAAAAAAATTACAGGGTTATGGTGTATAAGTAATAATTTTAATACAATATTGACAAAGAATTCACAAATAAAATTTACTAATTATAAGTAGGCAATCCAAAACTTTTGGAACATTATAAATGACATGGAACTTATAAACTTAACTTTATAAGGTCGTAGATTCACCTTGAGCAATTCATGATAAACTTCGTTGATGAGCTAAGTAAATAGATTTTTAGTAAGAGTTAAATAGTTGTAAATGGTAACAAATTTGTCACAATAGGGAGTATAGTATTCCTTTTTTTATCATGCAAGGGTTTGTTTGAGAACTCAAGATTATGATTGAGAGTTTACTCCTTTTTGGTACTTCAACCATTGGATGAACGATAAGTAATTAAAAAAGAATGTAAAAGTTATATGGAGTTAGACTACAATGATAAGTCATCTAGGTTTCTTTTTAGGTGACAACATACAAACTATAAAAGCTTCCTTCAAACTTAGTGCAAGAAGGAAAAATCAAATCATTAGAAGAGTGTAAAGGAAATGGAATTAAAAATTAAGTAGTTGACTCTCTAAAAGGAGATGCAATGGCTATCTAAGTTAGAGAGGGTAGATTTATTAAGCACTTAAACATATTATTGAATTTCTATGAAAAAGGATGAATATGAGTGGTATCAAAAATCTTGACTTTGATGGTTGTAAGAAAGGGACAAAAACTCAAAGTTCTTCCATATTCAAGTATCAAATAAGAAAAGAAAAAACATGATTTAATCCATTATAAAGGGCAATGAGAATTTATTTCAAACCTGAAAAGGTCAAAGAATTTGTTCAAAATAAATTTAAGAACTTGTTAAGGGTGTCTATTATGCCAAATATAAAGATGAACATGGCTTTCTATAAAGTGGATAAGGCAAATAATCTACCCTTAGAGTGCTCTTTTACAAGGATGGAAGTGTAGGAAGCTATCAAAAATTGCGACAAAAATAAAATTTTGGGCCCATATAGCTTCAATATTAATTTCATTAAGCATCACTAAAAGATGATGGAGCAAAATGTGATTAAGTTTCTCAATGACTTTTATAATAATAGAAAGTTGTGCAAGGCTTTAATTTTTACCCTTATCATCCTAATTCTAAAAGTAAATAACACTACAGAGGTTGGATAGTTCCCACCAATCTCCCTAGTTCATTTTGTCTACTAGATCTTTACCAAAGTTATACCTTATAGTCTCAATTTAGTTATTAGCAAGGTTATAAGGAAGTCTTAGGTTACATTTGTGAAGGGTAGCAACATTCTCGACAATGTCCTTATAGTAAGTAAATTAATTGAGGCAATGAAGAAACAGAATGCAAGGGGTTTCATCAGCAAAATTAATTTTAAGAAGACAAATGATTACATCATGTAAACATTTCATACTAATATGATAAGATATATTGGTTTTGGGAGTCAATGGAAGTAATGGATATAAAAGTGCATCTTTACTCTCATTTTGTCTATTCTCATCAACGATAATCTAACATAATAATTTAATATTATAAAATGATTGAGACAAAGGGAAACATTGTCACCATTCTTGTTTATTTTCATAGTTGAAGGTCACAACTTAGTTTTCAAAAAGGTTGCTAAAATAGGTTTCATGAAAGGCATTCCACTCAAAAATGACATTAGGTTGATATATCTACAATTCATTAATAATACCATTGTTTTCAATGAAATGAATGATAACTTAGTATAAATTTGAAAAATGATCTTTTAATACTTTTGATGCTATACAAGGCTAATAATTAACCTAGCAAAGATGGTGTTGTATTGGGTCAAGGTAAGTAAAACAAAGATGCAAAGATGGGCTAGTGTTTTGGTGTTGTAAAGTTTGATCATTACTATTGAAATATTTAGAACTACCATTAAGTGTGAATGTAAATGTGAAAGGTCTATGGGATTAAATGATTAAGAAGATGGAAAGTAGATTAGTAAAGTGGAAAGTAAGATTTTTATTGAAACATAAATGAGTAATACCCTTGAAGTTTATTTAAGATGCCTACTAATATACTTTATGTCTATATTCAAAATGCCAAGGAGCATAGAAAAGTGACTTGAAAAGATCTTGAGGACCTTTTTTAGGGGCAAGGAAGATAAAAGAAAAAGGATACATTAGGTCAGCTATGGACTTGTATGTCAATAGAAAAAAAACAAAAGAGATTAGGGGTAAGCAACCTAAGAAACATTATTATAAGATTGTTGTAAAAGTTGTTATGGAAGATCGAGAATGCAAATGGTACACTTTGGATCAAAATACATAGGGCATGATATAGAAAAATTCCATTTATGGCTATGGGAGTAGCTAACACGACACATCCAAATGTCCTTAATATGAAGAAGAATATATTCATCGTGGTTGAAAAAGGATAAGGAGATGGAAACAATCAAGTCTAATTATAGTTTTTTGGTTGGGGATAGGGCAAAAGTGAATTTTTAAAATCATATTTAGTTGGTGAAATGTCACTTATGAAGAGGTTCCCATGGTTATTCACGCTGTTAGCAAAGAAAAATGGCCCAATCATTAGATTTGGTGAATGGAAGTAGAATCGTTAAGTATGGAGATTTTGTTGGTAATAAAGTTTATTTGATTAAGAAAATGATTTACTTACTTAGTTTTTAAACTAAATATTAGCCTACCAACCAACATAAAAGGAGAAGGATAAGTTTATATGGTGATAAGAACAGAATGAGTAGTTCTCTGTAAGATCCTTTTGTGACTTTTAGGATTGTTGCTAGGAACCATTTAAGGTAAGGTTAGTAGGTATATAAGTGAAGGTGTTCGATTGACA
>JAHLGO010000001.1:4865224-4895199 GCA_020615895.1 Ceriops decandra
GAAGTCACCAATATTAACAAGGCAAAGCTAGTTACAATTAAGGAGGTCGTTGACTAGTGAGGTCGATGGAATAAGGTGGATGGGACTCTTTTGATTATCAAAAGTGATTCCCAAATGACAATTGCTTGGATAAACAATAAGGAAAGAATACTTTGAAAACTTTCATTAGTGTTCTATAACATTAGCAATAAAACTAAAAACCAAGTTTTGTTTATTTTCTAGCACTAGAAGTATGAACCTTATGGGACCCATTATATGAACTTAATAGTTTAAATCTAAAGGACCCTGCCAACTAAAAATTGTAGGTAATATTGAAATAGGATGCACTACATAAGAACTTTTTTGCCTTTTTTGTTGGCTTTTTACTCGTAGTCAAGTAAATATATACATATTTTTTATGCATTTATATAAATTATTGTTCAAAAAAAACATTAACTATTTAATACTCAATTCCTTAGTAATAAAAATTATGCTCCCTTCGACTAAATATAAGTATGTAATTATTACAAAAAAATGCTTTAAACTTTCTTAATTAGTCTTAATTATAAAAGAATAGTCTTTCAAATAATGTCTTTCTCACTACAATAAAAATTATTGACAATTCTTAAGTGATATCTTAAGAGTTAAGATTGTATATTTTTATTTTTGAAATTTTGGGTTTCTAATTTTGATAAGGGAGTACTAAATTTATAAAAATAAAAAGAATTATTTTTATTATTGATCTTTTAATCTAATAAACATCATAATAGATAAAATAAATTACTAACAATTTCTTCTCATAAATGGAGGAATCCCATTCATTTACAAACAAAAATTTATTATAGTGAGGTTTCATAAGCATAATGCCTATATATGTTCCACTAATATTTGTTTCTAATACAAATAATGTACTAAAATCAAGGATTACTAACATAAAAGCTATGGACAATGCTTCCTTAAGATTTTTAAAAGCTTAATCAGCATTAGAATTTCAATTGGATTATTCTTTTTTTAATAAATCTATTAAAGTTTTATTAATATTATCATAACTTTATATAAATTTCTTATAATAACCAACCAAACTCAAGAAATATCTTAGGTCATTACAAAGGAACACTTAGATCTCTTTGCAAAAAATTGATATGATTTAAGGACTAGCAAAGTTTAAGACAAATGCCGTGCATGAGCTTCAAGATTGAATTTATAAATTAAAGTGTGATCAAAGATGTGATTCATAACAACTTGGAATTTTGTCGAGGGCATTAATTAGTCCAAACCGGACAACTTTGAATTCACAATAGTTATTGTGTGTAAAACGTCCCCCCACCCCCTCTTTTTTTTTTTTTTTATGTATATATGTTCTCTTTCATACGTATGTAATTGTAGTCTACTGCAACGTGTAAGTCATCCAAGAGATAATTATCAATGTCTTTAACAGTTGAAGGGAGATAACGAGAGAAAGCGAGGAGGAGAGAACGAGACAAAAAGCAATGTCATTGATATATATCATTGATAGAGAGTGTATATTATTAGTTTTGACTAACTGTTGTTGTTGATATGTTTATGAATATTTTTTATTAAATCCCCACTGAATAATTCTCGGTGTTATTGTGTTGCTACAGTAATGTTTACTAATAATCAGACGGTTGGTCAGTAAGCAGTTAATGTCTACCAACCAACTGTTCTAACAAGACATTACTGGTACAAATAACTGAATCATAAATAAGTTGAAAAAATTAATCAGAATGAATACTCTTCCGAGAAATTTTTTCCTTACTTCCATCACCTTATTAACGTTTGCTTTGATTGGGGAAGCCTCCTCGTCGTCCGTGGAGCGGTCCAGCATGCCCCCACCTGCCTCCAGCGATGTTAGCAGGAAAATTCTTCCAAGCCACAAATTTAGTAATTTGTGTAAGATTCTATGCATAATTTTAATGGATAGAGTCTTGCTTTGGGACGAGTAAAAGTTGGGTGCTCTGTTTGAGCAGCGTTGAGCTCAGGCTTGGAGGCATTGCATGTCTAAGAACAATTTATCATTTTCATGCCTAAGAGTCAAATAAAGAGATTAAAAAAAAAAAAAATCAATTAGGAGAGGGAAAATACTTTTTTGAGCAATATACCAATTTTTTTTTCTGTCACATCAATCATCTCTCTTAATTATTACAAACGTCCTTGGACAAGCTGGGGCTGCCCCTAAACAATGAACTGTAAGGGAGGGTGACAGCTGACGTGACAAGAGTGACGCTGATTTATGAAGCAAGGTAAGCAATGACCTCAACCACCCTTGTTTTTTTTTCCTCCCTCTAAAATTTCAGCTGTCTTAATTTTCGGATAAGAATTTTTTTCGACCAGAGCCTGGTTTAAGTGATAAGCTTAAACGTACTTTTCCTGGACATTCATTATTAGGCATGTGGCTTGAGGTTTTGCATATATTGCGACGCATGTTAAGTATCAAAATCAACCGCTTCAACCACAAACGAAAATTTGATAAGAGAAAATAATCGAACACCACCTTAAAATTAATTGGTGTAAAAGAATGGGTCTAAAATGACTCCATTTCATATTCATTGAAAAATTTAACACCCAAACTGAAAAATATTTAATTTTTAAATAATTTAAAATTTTAATAACTCAAAGCTCAGCACATAAAAAATCACAAAATGAAATATATTTAAAATTCAGTGAACTCAAATTACAATTTATCTCAAATTTAATAAATTTTAAATTAAATATACTTAAAATTTGATGAATGGAACTTGATTTGTCTACAAATTAAAAAAATTAAAAATTTTATACCTAAAATTCAAATAATGCTATACTCAAAACAATTCAACTTCCCTATTTGTCTCCTATATCCAAAACTAACTACACTGTACATGTCTCCTAAGTCCTTAAATTAGTTTCTAAATAGCACTCCGCTGCCACAATTATGTTCACAATATTCCAAGAATGCGTCGAGATCCACAATGTTCGACGGTCAACCTACCCATTTAAGTGTACCCGAATTTAATAACAAGGAGAGAGGATGTCAACTGCTTTCAAAATTAGGACTGTCACACTTTGCTTAAACTTAAGCTTGGAATTTATGCCAAAAACCAGTACGGGCAAGTTTGTATCTAATTAATAAAATTCGAAAATTATATAAAAATTATTGACATTACATTTTTTTTGTGATTTTTTTAAATGGACAGCTACAAAATCTTTAGAATAAATCTATATCATCAGTCAGAACAAAATTTTTATATACAGATTATTTCTATCTCACATGTGAGATTTTTTCGGTTTGTAATAATTGAGAAATATTTATTTTTCTCTTATATTCTCTTGAACAGATAATTTCTAGGATTATAACTCGATATCATCTTATCACAAATAAATATTTTTGTTGTTGGTTTAAACTTGTTTTATAATCTTTGTTCTCTTTATTAAAATCAAAACTTAATATCCGAAAAGAAAAAAAAGTTTAAAATAGTAACAAGCAGAGTACTCCTGATGAGCACTATTTTAAATTCTGGCTTTCATGTCAGCACAAATATTTAGTGCTGGACCGATTAGTTGGGCCGATGGTAGATAGCATGGCGTCGTATAAAAGCATCTCTGGAGAGAGCTAAAGAGCTTACAACTCTTTGCTTCACATCTACTCACCCATTCTGGAGGCAAAACTTCATTGCATCAGGCATTTCTCCTCGTGTTCTTGGTAGTTAAATCATTCTTATCCCCTAACCAAACTTCTTAGCACACCTTTATTTTTATCTCTCTGCGCCATTCCAGTGAAGCATGTCTTTGTGCACAGCATGTCTTGCAGGAAACACGCCAAAATCTGTCATTCTCCTAAAAACATACATATGATAGCAAAATTAAGAGACCTCAGATGATATGTAACCTTTAACATGAATTGTCATGACCCATTGCCTAACTTCTTCTTCTTCCTCTTTTTTTTTTTTCCTTTTTCTTTTCTTTTTTTTGGGATTGTGTTTTGAATCTTTTATAACAGGATATTTCACCACATGGGTCTCTCTAAATCATAACAATTAATTTCATGCTTCAGACATGACTTATAGCTTATAGTGCCTGTAACAGAGAAGCAAGTGGTGGAGTTAGCAAGACTGGGAGGATGTGGAGGCTTAAGATTGCAGAGGGCGGCAACAACCCCTACCTATACAGCACAAACAATTTCGTGGGAAGGCAAACATGGGAATTTGAACCTGACGCTGGGACCCCTGAGGAGCGAGCCCAGGTTGAAGAGGCTCGCGAAAATTTCTGGAGGCACCGCTTTCTCATCAAGCCCAGCTCCGACCTCCTTTGGCGATTCCAGGTATAAGCTTGCACAAGCCTGTTTCTACCACCTTTCTAGCTCTTTTTGTTTATACGAACAGCTTCCCCAGACCCTCACGCTGTGCGGTATGGTTTAGTTATCTTCTTGACGCAATTCTTTGTTTTGGCTTCTTTACTACAGTGGAGATCAAAAGACTAATATTGATAACTTGGAATAGCAAGAACTCGAGACTAAACAATCTATCTTAATAAGACACAGTCTGTTGGAAGCAGAAGCTTAAAAGAAAAAAACAAGTCTTCGCGGTTGAGTTTCTTATTTTTTCTCTGTGGAGAAAAAAAAAAAAAACAATTCTACTTACACCGTATCAACTAAACAATGTAGATTTTTCTCTTTTCTCTTTTTTTTGACTTTCCCTTCAATACCCCTCTCTCTCAGTCTCTCAAAAGCAAACGAATCAAAATCACAAGGGTGTTTTCCGTTTCAGCTTCAAACCTCGGAAAAACAACAAAAGAAAAAGCATTATTTTACCAGTTTATGTGGAACAGCACAAGCCCGAACCCAAACCAGCGCCAAAACAGAGAAAATGACAGAAAAAAGGAAAATGGGTGGCGGGAGTGCAACAATCATCCATTGGTTCTTGTCTTTCCTTCTGAAATCTGAACTGATGTGATTTAACGACCAATATTGGGGTGGAGCGAGCAATAACTGAAGAACAACGACTTGACTTATGTGAAACAGCACAAACATGAAACCTTCTCTCTGTTTTTTTTTTTTTTTTTTTGTTTTGTTTTCTAAATATCATAGATTCTTCATTTAAGAGACATCTTTTTCTTATTTAATGAATATCACTAAAAAAATTATTTTATTTTTTCATATAATATCGAATATATTTGACATTTTTTTTAGAAAAGTCAAATTAGTCAATTTTTTTAAAGAACTCAATCCAAAATAATAAATTAATCAAATTCAAAGTAATGTAAAACTTGATTAACTTAAAATTTGAATAATTAACATCCCAAATAATTTGAAATCTAAATAACTAGTATCCAAATAATTTAAAATTTAAATAAACTAAACTTAGCATGTGAAAGCCTCAAAATGTAATATAATATTTGAAATTCAATGAACAAAATCTCCAATTGATTTGAACCCAATGAATTTCAAATTAGATATAATCAAATTTTGATATACAGAAGACTTAACGTGTGTGCAAATGAAAAAAAAATAAAAAATATCATATAATCAGAACAGGAGATATACAAAATTCATAATAACTCAGCTTGTCTATTTGCCTCATGTACCAAAAACCAACTGCACTGTACCTCCAAACAATATAGAAAAGTTGAATGTTCAAAACATTAGCCGAATATTTTTATTTATAGCAAAGAACTGTTTCCTTAATCCTTAAATTAGTTTCTAAATAGCTCCCCGCTACCCACAATTATGTTCAGTATATTCCAATAATTCGATGTTCCATTAATCCCAATGATGGCAATCGCTGTCACCCGTAAAACCTTGTTGATAATAGACATTTAGTGTTAATGTACCTTGCTTTGATCAAGTGCAGTTTCTGAGCGAGAAAAAGTTCAAACAAAGAATTCCACAAATGAAGGTTGAGGATGGTGAGGAAATCACACTTGAAATTGCCACAAATGCCTTGAGGAGGAGCGTCCATTCAGTTTCTGCCTTGCAGGCCAGCGATGGTCATTGGTGCGCAGAAAATTCTGGCCCCATGTTCTTCGTTCCTCCTGTGGTATTCACTCTCAAGTTACTTACTAGTCAACGCACACACCGAAAAAAGGACTTTTATTATTGTAAGTTTCTATCGTTTAACGAGAAGGAAAAAAGTTAGAGGATGAACCGGGATAGGGTGGCCTGCAGATCTCACACCTCAAAATCTTTGATGCGTGAATAAATTAAATAAAATGTGCAAACAAATATCTTCATGATTAAAAAATACTAATTATACGTATATCATACTTATTTAAAACTTCTTAATTACTTGTTAGCACATCTTATGTTTCTAAAGAAAAAAGAAAAAAAAAAAAAAGCTTTTTAGGTGAGGAGCCCACCCTGCACCCAACTGAGCTCTAATGATTGTTATATTGCAATGATTGTATGCATGTAATGAGTTTTTATTTTGTTTTGTTTTGTTTCATTTGTGATTGTAACCCATTTGTATTTTTCCACTTTTACAAGGTCTACAACATATGTTCAATGCCATTTCTAACTGCTACGCCTTTTGTTGTTTTTACATTTTGCCGTGCAGGTGTTTTCTCTCTATATCACAGGACACCTCAGTACTGTTTTCTCTGCAGAGCACTGCAAAGAGATTCTGAGATATATATACTGCCATCAGGTTCAATCTTACTGATGAATGTTTGGATTTATTGAATTTTTGGATGCCTTTTATCTCTCTCCCTCTCTCTCTCGTTTTTCTTTTTTTTTTCATGATTAGTGTAATGATACAAGTCTTTACTTGCATGGAGTTTGAAATGGTAGCGTGTCTTGCAGAATGAGGATGGTGGGTGGGGATTACACGTAGAGGGTCACAGCACCATGTTTTCCACAGTTCTGAATTACATTTGCATGCGTATACTTGGCGAAGGACGCGATGGTGGGAAAGACAATGCTTGTGAAAGAGCGCGAAAGTGGATTCTTGATCATGGTAGTGCAACTGCAATCAGCTCCTGGGGAAAGACATGGCTTGCGGTAGAACTCACACATACCCCATAAGATATCAGGTTGAATCTTTGTTAGATCTAACTTTGGCTCAAGATGGTTGGAAATGATCTATATTGCAGATACTTGGTGTGTATGAATGGGATGGTTGCAACCCAATGCCTCCAGAATTTTGGGTCTTACCCACCTTTTTCCCAATACATCCAGGTTAGCATTCCCCCTTTTTAAGTCCTCTGAAAGTCTTAAGTGTTTGGATTGTCCTAGACTAATAATTTAATCCTTTATTTTACATCTTTCAATCCTTCAGCATGTGAAGTTGGAATTGCCACTTTCAATGCCCAATTATTATTCAAAGTTTGGGAGAATAAGCATTGCCTCCGCCTCCACTCTTTGATATTGAATTTAGCCACAGACTAGTGCTCCTGTCTGCGTTTATCTCTTGTTTTAACTGCATTCTGCCCGATCAATGCAGCAAAAATGTTATGCTATTGTCGGATCACTTACATGGCTATGTCATACTTATATGGAAAGAAATTTGTTGGTCCAATCACACCCCTAATTTTACAACTGAGGGAGGAAATCTACAATGAACCATATGACAAAATCCACTGGAGCAAAGTGCGCCATTTGTGTGCAAAAGTGAGTTAGCAATCGTTTGTTTATTGCTTATCAATCAATAAAACCATTCAGCATTATCATGCTCTAAGAACTTGTGTTGTCATTGAGCTACATAGCTTGATACTGTAAAGCTGTTATTGCAGGAAGATAACTACTATCCCCACACTCTAGTACAAATCATCTTGTGGGATGCAATTCACATGTTCAGCGAGCCTCTTCTCAACAGCTGGCCATTAAACATATTGAGAGAGAAGGCTCTCAAAATAACACTGGAACACATTCGTTATGAAGATGAAAACAGCCGACACATTACCATAGGGAGTGTCGAAAAGGTATGCTTTTATATTATTGAGGAGAGTAATATAAACATGGAAGGGTGAGGCTTTGTGTAATAGTAAATTTACTCTTTTGTGATCTAGAAATTACATGTTTGAGTTTTTTTTGTATAAATAATAGTAAGATTGTGTATATTTGACACTTTTTCAAACTTTTGGGGGTAGAAGCCTTGTGCACTAAACTGCTCTTTTATTTAGTATTATAAACATAGCCATAGAATTTTCTTAACTATCTGCTCTCTGAGACTAATGTACCATTTGAGCTGGAACAGCCATTACTCATGCTTGCTCGCTGGCACGAAGATCCCAATGGTGATGCTTTTAAGAAGCACCTTGCCAGAATACCAGATTACGTTTGGGTTGCTGAAGATGGAATAAAGATTCAGGTTTAAACTAAAATGACTCATTTCTCTCATACTTTGATTCCTTTCCTTCAAATCTCTAAATCAGCAAAATGAAATTTGCATATGATCGCAGAGTTTTGGCAGCCAAGGATGGGATACCAGTTTTGTTCTCCAAGCTTTGATTGCCAGCAATCTTCCCAGTGAAACAGGACCTATACTTGAGAAAGGGCACAATTTCATAAAAAACTCTCAGGTTTCTCCACTTAATGTCCTGAAACTTATTGGTTTTGTCTATGGGGTTAGTCTTACGGGTGTCACTTATGAGAGCACTCAGTTTAATCTTTCCTTTGTCTTTGCTATCCCATCCCATTTCATATTCTGAAGGTCACCCAGAACCCTTCTGGCGACTTCAAAAGAATGTTTCGTCATATCTCGAAAGGGTCATGGACATTCTCTGACAAAGATCATGGATGGCAAGTTTCTGATTGCACTGCAGAAAGCCTGACGGTAATCAATGCTGTTCGATGATTAAGCAATATTGCAGATAAATATTATGATGAACTCTATGCCCATTTCTAAATCTACTAAATTTGACAGTGTTGTCTACTTTTCTCGATGATGCACCCTGACCTTGTTGGTAAGAAGATGGAACCTCAGCGGATGTACGATGCTGTCAATGTGATAATTTCTCTTCAGGCGAGCATTGGATCACTCGAATGTGTCTTCTAATATGTGTATTCACTTCGATAATTATTTCCTCAGAATTTCCTACTGCATGTCGCTTTTTTCTTTTTTTTATTTTTCGCTTTATTTTTCTCCATGTAGTAATAATCAGCATTTTCCCTCAAATTACTGCAGAGTAAAAATGGTGGCAGTTCGGCCTGGGAGCCAGCAGGTGCTGGCTCGTGGATGGAGGTAATGACCTTGTTCAATTAGTTTATATGTATATATTTGCAAGATCCTTTTCTTCAAAATTATCCATCCATGGAAACGTCTATTGACATCTACTGCTTTTTCCCAGTGGCTTAATCCTGTGGAGTTTCTAGAGGACCTTGTAATTGAATATGAGTAAGATTCTTGACTCATTTGCTGTGATACTTAGCTAGTATGAAGCCCTTTTTTCTAACATTTCTAGTTGTTGCAATTTCCATCAAGACTAATAGGGTCCTGATCCAGGTATGTTGAATGCACTTCATCATCGGTGCAGGCATTAGTTCTATTCAAGAAGTTGTATCCTGAGCACAGGAGGAATGAGATTGAAAATTTTATAATAAATGCTGTGAGGTTCATTGAAGAAATTCAAAAGCCTGATGGATCATGGTAAGGATTTATTACAGAGCTAGATTTTTGCTTTCTACGTTTCCTTTTGGTAATCAATATATAAAATGCATTAGCACAGGTACGGAAATTGGGCAATATGCTTCTTTTATGGCACATGGTTTGGAATTAGAGGGCTAGCTGCTGCAGGCAAGACTTACTACAATTGCAGTGCTGTGCGTAAAGGAGTCGAATTTCTACTCCGAACACAACAGGGTGATGGTGGATGGGGAGAGAGTTACCTTTCATGCCCAAAGAAGGTAATCCCCTTTCTTCGATAATTTCAAATATGCCTCATTCAAAGTTGTTTATCTAGTCCGTAATACAGAGTGCATTATCTAAGTAAATAAGATGTCATGCTATCAAAATGTCTTAAGTAGTTCTATCATCTGCTTCCACGTAATGGAAAATAATTTTGTGCATGTTAATTCAGGTCTATGTACCTCTTGAGGGAAACAAATCAAATTTGGTACAAACTGCACTAGCCATGATGGGCTTAATTCTTGGTGGGCAGGCAAGTATACAAACTATGCATCTATGTCGGTCAATGTATTGCAAGATCACTACGAGTATAACTTTCTCTTGTTTAAAAATGCTTCTTCACTGCAGGCTGAGAGGGACCCTACACCTCTTCATAGAGGCGCAAAGTTGTTGATTAATTCTCAAACAGAACTTGGTGATTTTCCTCAGCAGGTATCACATTTGCTTTGCACATCACACATCAAGAATCAAAAGAAAAGTGCGGCTTGCTCATAAGAAAGAAATAAATATCTTATTCTTTTTATGTTCCATGCCCTGCAATTTTGGTTCCCATAACATGGCTAACATCAACAGATAGACAGACAGACACAGTATCGTTTTAGATGAAAGGTGAAAAGAGAAAGGAATAATAATGAGAAGTTTGTGATGCTTGAAAGTAAGCCTGATCTTATATGTCCAGGCAGTTATCTTACCATCATTGCTTAATTCTGACAGGAAATCTCAGGTTCTTTCATGAGGAATTGCATGTTGCACTATTCAGCTTATAGGGATATCTTTCCAATGTGGGCTCTAGCAGAATACTGCAAGCATTTTCCATTGCCTTCCAAAAATGATTGAAACAGGCCAAGGATCATGCTGCCAGTACAAAAACTATTAATGATTTGCATATTATTAGTGCAAAAGGATGCTCCGCATGCATAGACTAGCGAAACTACACCCTACCATAAGCAAGCTAGCAGCACTCTTTTCCTCCGGCGTGCCACCAAAAATCCCCATAGAGTAGTTGGCTAAAAGATCAATCAGTAAGGTCAACAACATTGACCCTCCAAGTAGTTGCATTTAGCCATGTATCATTTATTATTGACGAGGGAATATATAATAAAACTTCATATATTACACAAGAACTTTACATATTTGTTCTCTAATCAGTCCTCAAGTTGGTTTTTTTCTTTTTTTTTTGGGTACATTCTTAATGTTGATTAGAGAACTCTGTAACAGCCGACCAAAAAAAGACAAATCTCTACCGCCTCTGGAAATTGAATGATCTAATGGACAATGCAAAAATAAAAGCGCAGAGGACCGTAAACCCAAAATCAACAACCGCAACTTCTCCTAGAAAATCGTGTTTGTAATCAAAATAGTTTTCCAGAAAAGCTTTATGTCTCCATACTGTGATGCAATTAGACCATACAATGTCCATGACATTGGACATGCACAAAAGTACCATCTCCACCATAACAGCACACGCTGTTGTAACAAGAAAAGTTGGCATTAGAAACTGGAGTCCAGGAAGCATAATGCTCACTAGCAAAACTAGCAAAAGAATGAATTCGCCAGTGCCGAGGTAGCAATTACTGACTGGTCTCGGAATTATAAATCCTGAAACGAGGTTCCACCTTTGTTAGAATGCTGGAGAGACTATGGCAAAAATGTGTTGGTTTGGCGTCAAAACAACAGTTACCATTCCGTAGTAGGGGAAGTACAATAACGTGAAAAACATGAAAAACGGATACCGAAAGAACTTAGCGGTCCATTCAAAGCCCTTCATAACATGCACAATCAAACCATTAACTGCTGCTTGAGCAAATACAAAGGGAAGTTCAATCTGGGCCTGAAACAGGAAAACAAAAAGTGTGGTAAAGGATCATATAGAAAAAACTGTCCACCATTATGGAAGTTTGTTAAATGAGATAAAGTTTACACCTGTGCAAATGCATAAGGCAAGGCTGAATACATTCCGGCAGGTCTCTCTCTCTGCAGAAGACAGTTGTTTCAACAGCAACTACTGGCTGCACAGTTACTCCATTTTGCACCCCAAGGCACAGAATAGCATTATACACCGACCCTATTGCATTGAAGAAATCCTGTTGCCTTTTCCTAGAAATTTTGAAATACGAAAGAGATAATAAGGCAACTGAACTAAACGAGTATATTAACTTTGATCTGCTAAAATATTTTAAGGTTTTAACTTACACTTTGGATCTGTCATTCCAGCAAAATTTTACTTTAAGTTACGAAATTAAGTAGCAAATTACGGAATTTGATACACGTGAATGCTATATATATATAAAGACCACACTCATTGTAGCAATACAGGAAAACATTTTTACAATGATATATTCTTTTATAAAGTAATATGAAAAAATATTTAGACTACCAAGCGGAGCACTTTGCTCCAAAATAACTGTAATCGACTGTCAAAATAGCATAAGAACGCAAACCAAAATTTTGAGTGTACGTGATTAAAGCCAAGCAAACTTTTCTCCATTGTAATGTATTTTCTCCTACAAAAATGATTGTATTCTTATGCTAAGTGTAAATATCACATAATAACATCATTTTTAAACATTAATTTCAAATATTGGAACTAAATATGCCGAAACTATTGATATATTTTGATATGATATATACATTTTTTTTTTATCTTTTACTATAATCACATGTTTTAAAAAAAAATTATTTGTGAGAAGAAGAGAGAGAACATAATTATTTGAAAATAATTTAATATTATTAATTGAAAAATTACAAATCATCTTTTTTGTCCATTAAAATTTATTACATTAATTATTATACGTTATATATATATATCTTCTCATCTGCTCTCTGTGCTCCATGTCTTCCCTCGTTTTCCTTCTCTTGTCTCTATGCACTGAATGCCATTTTCTTGTTTTGAGCAAATGGCTTATATGAGCTGATAGTTGTAATCGACTTATCGGCTTCTATAATCCGATGGCTAATTTCTGGATTACAAATAATGATTCAAGTTACGTATTATTACTACTAAGTTTGAATTACAGAAATTTTGCTTTTAGTTATGAAATTGAGTAGGAAGTTACGGGATTTGGCATATCTATAAGTTAAAAAGACCACACCACCCATTTCGATAATACATGATACCATTTTGTCAATGATATATTCTTGTATAAAGTAACATGAAAAAGAAAAATATTTAAACTACAAAGAAAAGCAAATAGATCACACATTACTAGCAATGGTTGTCATTTTAGCAAAAAAAAAAAAAATAAATAAATAAAAATAATAATATGTGCACACAACAAAAGCCAAACAGCTGCGTTCGTGCGTGTATAGTATTTTCTACTACAAAACTCGATTGCATTCTTACGCTAGATATCATTTTTGGTTGTCCATTTGTGAAAATAGTTGAAGCATACATGGATCGCGGGGGTTCCCTGCCAGAAGTTTGTACTTTTCCCCATGAAGCAAACAGTCATGACATTCCAAATTATCTCTTCAGGAGAGCGATTGGTTCGAACGCTTGAGTGCAGATATGAGATTCACGTAAAATTCATCACCCATTTTTTATTGTCTAGTGTATGGTTGAATGAGCCATTTTAATAGACATTAAAATTAATTGCCTTTTTTTTCTCTTTGAGTTAATATATAAATAAATGTTTCAATTTGTATTTTTTAATAAATCTTGTCCAACCTTTGAAAACTGACAAAATACAACCTATAGAATTTGTAATATTAAATCTGCAACACCATCAAATTTTTCCAACAAAAATTATTAGATCTAGTCACATGGAAAGCTGACACAGTAAGTCAAGTAACGTGGATTAGAGACAAATATAATCACTTGGTATTTGTGCTCGACATATTAAACTTTGATCATCTAAGTTACATATTTTCCATAGGCTAAAATCCAGACTTAGTCCCCTCAGTATTCACCTTTTTTTTTTTTTTTTTTTAAGATTTTGTACTCAAAATTTAACTCTTAAAATTTCATTTTTGGGAATTTGTTCAACAAACACGAATGTATAATGTTAAATTATAATTATTAATTTTTAACTAATAACAAAATACATATTTTTATTTTTTTTGTAAATTTATTATGTATCCAATACTTTTCAAGTATTTGCTTGCATCTTTCAATTATTGACAACACAAAGTTTATAGCAATCATAAGTTTTTTTTAAAAATTTTTTTCATGTTTAATTTGTATGTATGTACATGGTGAAAATTTTTATTACATTTCTTAGAAAATTGATTTAAAATTCAAATAATTCAATATTTAATTGATTATCTAATTAAACTCTAATTTGTTTAATGTGATAAAAACTATTTGAAATTTTTAAATAGTAATGATATAGAGATGTTATTAATTATAGCATGATTAGCCATTGAATAATTAATTAAAATTTGATAGAGATAGAATAGGTTTATCTAATTGAGTACAAATTTAGTCAATTAAATTTTTAAAATTTAAAATAAAAATTTAATGGACTACTTAATTGAAATTCAATTAAAAGTTATATCTTTTCTTTTAAACTTAACACCAAAATTCAACTACAACTTAATTGATAAAACAAAGTCTAAGGATTGAGATCTTTTATCTAGTTATCCTTTATCACATTTCCACTTCCTTTACTAAAGATTATACTCTTTACATGGCTATTAGTGGTATGACTTTAAGAATTATGTTGCTTACAATCTTTCTTCTCATACTTCTTTAACCATTGTAAGGACATGACCATCTTTAAACTTTAACTACCTTCAATCTAGTGTGCGGAAGCTAGCTCCAAGGACTATGTATATGTATCTCTATATAAGTGTTGTATACAAGTTTTGGGCAGGAAAATTGGGTAAGATCAAATCATTTAAATCTTATAGTCTTAAATGACTCCACTTAGGAATGAAATACTATATTGCATGATAGTATTGGTATAAAAAGATGTATTGTTAATGAACAATCTTTTCAACTATGACATAAAAAATTAGACCATATCTCTCAAGAGAGAATAAAAAGACTTGTAAATGATGAAGTTTTAATAATTCTTGGCTTTATAGATGTTGGTACTAATGTGGAAGACCCCAGAAAGATGTGACTTAGGGACCCAATGCACATAAGGAATCAAAGAACAACCAAGAAAGATAAACCAGAGTTTAATATCACAAACCTTAGCTCACCCTTCAAAGGAACACAAACCTAGAGTATTTAAAAAGGATATGGACACACTCCAGAAAAGAAAGGAATTGGGAGTAATAATAAGTCGATTGAAACATCACAAGAAGAAATACCTCTTGATAAGTTCTTTAGTCCTTAAAAGAACCGAGAGAAAAAAAGACTCTTGCTTTCTATTTTACTCAAAGTTGTCTCTTTTTTAGAGCATACAAGGAGTACCTATTTATAGGCTAAGATAGCAATCCTAAAGAGGCATAAATTCTTACTTAGGAGAAATCCTTATTTTGAAGGAATTCCTAAATATAGACAAATTCCAACATAGACAATAAACTCCTATTTAGGATAGACAATAAACTTCTATTTAGGAGGGAATGCTATTACTTAGTCTGACCTATTTAAGTATTCTAATTATATTAATTAGGCCTAAACTCTTTGTCAAACTTCAATTTGTACCATTTGAAACTTGGTTGGTCGGAATGTCCTAAATTAGCCTATTTAGTATTTCTTTAATCTTTTTGGCTCTAGCTCGTGTTATTAGGCCTTTTGGAATATGCAATGGACCTATTGCATTCATTGAAGCCTTCCACCCATTATCTCTATGGTTCTTATCATTCTCTTACTCCTTAAAAGGATTCGTCCTCGAATCATCACCTACTTCAAAAGGGGAAAGATAAAAAATGTTAAATGTTGCACTCACATTATACTCACTAGGAAGGTCCAACTTATAAGTATTGTCATTAATTCGGTCTACAACTTGAAAGGGACTATCTCCTCTAGGTTGTAGCTACAAACGCCTTTGAGCTGGGAACCGTTCCCTGTGTATATGCACCCAAACCCAATCATTAGGTTTAAACACCACCTTCTTTCATCCCTTGTTGACATAGGATACATGTTGCTCAGTTCATTTTTCAATATGTTCTTTTCATGCGATTTTTTATCATGTCAACCTTGCATTCACCATCTAAGCTGGCATACTCATTGACAGGTATAGGTACCAAATCCAAAGGAGTCAATGGATTAAAACCATATACGATTTCAAATGGAGAGTAACTAGTAATAGAATGAACACTCCTATTATACGTAAACTCGACATAGGGTAAACATTCTTCCCATGTTTTCAAATTTGTTTGAATAATAGCACATAAAAGAGTATAAAGAGTTTGATTAACTACCTCAGTCTGCCCATTGGTTTATGGATGACAAGTAATTAAAAACAATAGCTTAGTACCTAACTTACCCCACAAAGTCTTCCAGAAGTAGCTTAAGAACTTTGTATCCCGATCTGAAACAATGCTTTGCGGCATGCCATGCAAACGTACTACTTCTCTAAAGAATAAGTCAGCTACGTTGTTTGCATCATCAGTTTTATGACATGGGATAAAGTGTGTCAATCTTTGAAAATCTATCAATAACAACAAATACAGAATCCCTACCCCTTTTTGTTCATGGCAATCTTAGTACAAAGTCCATAGATAAATCAACTTAGGGATGGTTAGGTATGGGTAAAGGGGTATACAAGCTATGAGGTAAAACTCTAGATTTAACTTGTTTGCATGTTATACATTTTATACATATCCTCTCAACATCTCATTTCATTCGTGGCTAAAAGAAATGTTCATTTAGGACATCTAAGGTTTTCCTAACTATGAAATGACCCATTAGACCACCCTCATGAGCTTCTCTTACAGCCAACTCCTTTAAAGAACTCATAGGCATGCATAAACGATTTTCCTTAAATAAGAAACCCTTATGCCTATAAAACTTCTCAAAGGCTGATGCCTCATATGCTCCATACACATTAGCAAAGTCAGGATCATTCATATATAAATCCTTAATGTGTTGAAATACTAATAAGTTTGCAGTAAGTGCAGAGATAAGGGCATACCTACGATATAATGCATCAACTACTACATTTTCCTTACCTTTTTTATATTGGATGATGTAGGAAAAGGTCTCAATGAATTCAACCCACTTGACATGTCTTTTGTTCAACTTTCCTTGTCCTTTCAAGTGCTTTAAAGATTCATGGTTAGTATGGATGACAAACTCCTTAGGCCAAAGGTCCATGTCTCCAAAGCCCGTACCAATGCAATGCATACATCTTTTTATCATAAGTAGAATAATTAAGGCTTGCTCTACTTAACTTTTCACTAAAGTAAGCAATTGGGTGCCTTTCCTACATCAAAACAGCTCCAATGCCAATACCTGAAACATCACACTCAATCTCAAAGGCTTTGGCAAAGTTAGGTAAAACAAGTAAGGGTGCAGAACTTAATTTTTCCTTGATGCAATTAAAAGTCTTGTCTTGGTCACTATCCCACCTAAAACTCATGTTCTTTTTGATAAGCTCAATGAGTGGTGTGGTAATGGTGCTAAAGTCTTTAACAAAGCGTTTATAGAAACTAGTTAGACTATGAAAGCTACACACGTCACTAGTTGATTTAGGTGTAGGTCAATCACGAATTGCCTTAACTTTTTCCTCGTCAACCTTAACACCTTTTAGCACTGACAGCATAGCCAAGAAATGTGATCTAATCAGTACAAAATGAACATTTATGTAAGTTAGCATACAATTTCTCAAAACGTAAAACACTTACATCATAATGTAAATGATTAAAATGATCTTCTAGGGTTTTACTATAGACCAAAATATCATCAAAATACACAACTACAAATTTACCAATGAATGCACGTAAAACATGATTCATTAGTCGCATAAAGGTGCTTGGTGCATTAGTGAGACCAAATAACATAATTAGCCACTTATACAACCCATACTTAGTTTTGAAAGCTATTTTCCACTCATCTCTCTCTTTTATCCTAATCTGATGATATCTACTTTTCAAATCAATCTTTGAAAAGACACATGACTTATGCAATTCATCTAACATGTCATCTAATTTAGGTATGGGGTGACGATACTTTACAGCGATTTTGTTGATTACTCGACAGTCAACACACATCCTCTAAGTCCCATCTTTTTTTGGTACAAGTAGGATAGGAACAACATATCGACTCATGCATTCCCTCATATATCCTTTAGGCATAAGCTCCTTAACCTGCCTTTGAAGCTCCTTTGTCTCCTCAGGATTACTCTTACATGCTAGCCGGTTAGGGATGGATGCACCTGGGATGAAATCAATTTGATGCTCAATTCCTCTAATAAGTGGCAATCCACTTAGGATATCGTTAGGGAATACATCTTCAAATTCTTGCAATAGTGCAACAACAACACTAGGCAAAGATGGGTCAAACTTCTTAGTGTTAAAATAAGCCTCCTTGTACAAAAGTACCATTATATGTTGTTTAGCATAGAATGCTCTTTTGACATCACTTCCTTTTGCATAGAGACTTTCTCTTTTCTTCTCTTTCTCTTGTGTCCTCGTGTTTTCTTCTCTTTTTTTTCTCTTTTATCAATCTCTCTTTTCTATTCACTCTTATTTTTAATCCTTAATTGATCCTTATATGCTTGTTGAGATGATAATGGTACAAGAATAACAGGTTTTTCATTCATTACAAAGGAATATCGATTCTTGAAGCCATCATGCATAACTCACCTATCAAATTGCCATGGTCTTCCTAATAGAATATGTCTCGCATGCATAGGTACAACATCATATAAAACTTCATCATGGTATCTTTCGATAGAAAATGATACGAGTACTTGGTTGTTTACCTTCACTTCACCACTCTTATTCAACCACTGAGGCTTATATGGTCTAGGATGCTTCATAGTAGGTAAATCTAGCTTCTCAACCATAGTTGTGCTAGCAACGTTAATACAACTCCCACCATCAATAATCATACTACATACCTTATATTTGATGAGACACCTTGTTTGAAAGATGTTATCTCGTTGCACTTTATTTTCTTCTTTTACTTGCACATTTAATGCTTGCCTTGTAATTAGAGCTACTCTGTTAACCGAATACTTTTCTCCATCACTTTCACCCTTTGATGATGGCACAGAATCATCATCCGATTCACTTTTAGTTTCAACATCACCTTTACTTCTCAAGATTATTACACACTTATTTGGACATTAAGATGCAATATGAGCTTTGTCCAAACACTTAAAACATATAGCATCTCTATTTCTACTTGGTTAGGGTTCAAATTCTCCTTGCTAGAACCCACATTCTTGTGCTTAGATGGCTTGACTTTGGACTTGTAATTGGCCATCTCATCCTTTTTACTCCAATTTGGCTTCCATAATAAGGTAGAACTTGAATTCTACCTAAACCGTGAGGAGCCATTTCGTTTAAGTTGCCTTTCAACTTTTATTGTCATGTGCACCATGTCTTCTAATTCCATATAGTGCTGCAATTCAACCACATTTGCTATGTTCCTATTTAGCCCTTACAGAAATCGATCCATGGTTGCCTTTCTATCTTCTTCTACATTGGCCCTAATCATGGTAATCTCCATCTCTTTGTGGTAGTCTTCCACACTTTTGGTGCCCTGAGTGAGCCCTTATAGCCTTTGGTACTACTTCATGTAATAGTGATTAGGGACAAACTTCCTCCTCATGATAGCCTTCATCTCCTCCCATGTATTAATAGGCCACTCATGATTCCTTCTCCTAGTCAAAATAAGCTAATCCCACCAAATAATAGCATAATTAGTAAATTCAATTGCAGCAAGCTTTACCTTTTTCTCCTCGGAATAGTTATGGCAATTAAAAACCAATTTAACCTTTTTTTCTCATTCTAGGTATGCATCAGGATCATTCTTACCTTAAAATGAAGGAATTATCATTTTAATACTACCCAAATTATGGTTGTAAGTGCCTTGCCTCCCAAATCCTCTTCGATCCCTTCTATTGTTAACAATTCTAACCATTGTAGTTTGATCGTCAAATTCATCATCTTCTACATCATCTTCATGGTCATAGCTTTGAGAGCCTCATATTCTCCATGTCTCCTTTGTAACTCTACTATTGTATTAGCTTGCTCCTTCATCCTCTCCCTCATATCATCAAACCTGGTATTCATGCACTCAAATTGTTGTTACATAGCTTTGATTATGAAGGACACATCACCAACTCCCTCTTGAGCTACACCTTTGTCTTTGGACGTCATAGTCTTACTTCTACACAAAACAAATAGGATAACTCATAAAACACTCCCTCACGTATGTCACTCAAAAGATTATGTCACACTCCCTCATGTTTACACTCTTTATAGCTTTTTCTTTATGTGAACTTTCACTCTTACCTTTTACCACCCAGATTTTCCCTTTTAACTCTATAAAGAACTAAATAACATAAATCAAGGGTATTGATTTTGAATAGAATAAGCTAAATGGCGTAGAATTGAATAAATTGAAGAATAAAGAATCAAACGAAAATGGATGTCAACACAAATGGATTTAATGAACTAAATTCACAAAATCAAGATAGGGGTAATATAACATAAAGGACAAATTGGTGTAACAAAAATAAGAAAACAGATGGTAGAATTGGAGTTGAGTAAGAAAACTTTATTATTATTGTGGCTAATATGACCAAATTGTTAACCTTATCAAAAACTTTGAATTTAATGTTTTCTTTCTTTTTGTTCTTATTGCTTCCTTTTTCTTTTTCTTTTTCTTTTTTTTCATTTGTTTTTCTTAACACAAAAAAATAGTAAAATACTTAGACATAGCAATTGGAATTGAAATTAGTACATTTATGAGCTTAAACAAACAAGCAAAGAAAGAAGGATTGCAAATAAACAAATTTGTGCATTTGAATGATAATGCACATAATTGACAAACTAAACAACAATAAATAAATCAAAAGATAAAAAATTGTAGTGTGAGTGGATTCAACTTGATTTAGAACTAGGCTCTGATACCAACTGATGTGGAAAACCTCAAAAAGATGTGGCTTAGGAACTTAATGCACACAAGGAATCAAAGAACAACCAGAAAAGTGAAACCATAGTTTAATATCACAAACCCTAGACCTACCCTTTAAAGGAACACGAACCTAGAGCATTTAAAAAGGATATAGATGCCACACTCCAGAAAAGAAAGGAATTGGGAGTGATAAGTCGATTGGAATGCTATAAGAAGAAATACCTCTTGATAAGTTCTTTAGTCCTTAAAAGAACCGAGAGAAAAAAAAACCCTTACTTTATATTTTACTCAAAGTTGTCTCTTTTTCAGAGCATATAAGGGATGCTTATTTATAGGCTAAGATAGCAATCCTAAAGAGGCATAAATCCTACTTAGGAGAAATCCGTATTTTGAAGGAATTCCTAAATATGGACAAATTCCAACATAGACAATAAACTCTTATTTAGGATAGATAATAAACTCCTATTTAGGAGGGAATGATATTACTTAATCTGACCTATTTAAGTATTCTAGTTATATTAATTAGGCTTAGACTTTTTTTCAAACTTGAATTTGCACCATTTGAAACTTGGTTAGCCTGAATGTCGTGAATTAGCCCATTTAATGCTTCTTTAATCTTTTTGGCTCTAACTCGTATTATTGGGTTTTCTGGAATGTGCAATAGACCTTTTGCATCCATTGAAGCCTTCCACCCATCATCTCTTTGGTTCTTATCAGGTACTTATGTGGAATATATAAGCATAAGCAAACCAATAAGAACATTAAAATGCTAAAAGAAGTTTAGAAATTCTTAAGATTATACACATGCATATATTTGTGGACTATTTTTTACTCTTTATTTTAATGGTTAGAGATATTTTTATCTTATTCATTAAAAACAATTAATATATAAGATTTATGTATCTCTACTTATTCTTTAAAAAAATTAAAGCAATTTATACTTTTAAAATATATAAGGTTGAAGTAGAAAAACAAAAGGATAAAAAGATCAAAATTATAAGGTTTAATAGGGGTGAAGGGTATTATAAAAGGTACATAGAGATGGGATAATGAAAAGGCCTATTTGCTAAGTTTCCTGAAAAGGAGAGTTTCATTACATAACATATCACTCTAGGTATACCTTAACAAAATGATATAATTGAAAGAAGGAACTATGCATTTATGGACATAGTGAGAAGTATGATTAGTAATTCTAATCTCATAGTAAGTTTATGAAGTAAAGTCTTAAAAACTCAAAATTTTAAGTGTAAATGCCTAAATCAATTTAATTCATTTTAACTAAAAAATTTAATCACTCATAATATAAAACCATAGAAATATCTCAAAATCTAAATAATTTTGATCTAAAAGGACTTATAACTCATTAACCTTAAATTATAAAAACTTGGAATCCAAAACTTTGAAAGGCCTTAAAAACTCTTTGAATCTTAAATTTAATGTACTCGAAACTTAATGAACCTAATGACTAATAACTCAATATAACTAAAATTTAATGAACTTAAAATCTATTAAATTTGAAATTTAATGTATCCAAAACCCAAATAACTCGACACTTAAAATAATACGACTTGAATCAAACTCATTGGCTACTTCAAATTAAGCTCTTAAGACTATTTGTTTATTTTTCTCTATATTGTTTTGTTGGATAATATTATTTATTATATTTTTTATATAAAAAATAAATAATAGTAGTCAACTTAATATAAAATAATTAAAATCTAATAAAAATTATTTTACTTTTAACTAGCCATTATTCAATAGATACAATAGGTAGTTGAATTTAAAATTTTTTACTACAATATTAGTCATCTTTTATGTTTACTTAATTACAAAAATAGATATACTATGTAGTTTTATGTTCAATTTTAACTCTTAAATTTCATTCTAAGGGATTAGTTTAATGAATCATAGTCTACAATGCCAAATTTATTTTTCCAAAATTGTAAGTTTAATTTCTTTCATGTAAAATAATTCCTTTCTAGACAATAACCATACTTTTAATGGAGATAAGTGGATACTTATGGATCACGAGATGTCTTCTAACCAAAATTGAGATATATTCATCATAGAAAATTGATAATAGTACCATTCCAATCTAAATTTAGGGTGTGAATCAAGTTTGAATTAATGGCAACAACAGTGGGCTCGATTTCTATAAAAAAAAAAACAGCCTACTTATAGCTAAAGAGGACATCTTTAATTCATATGAATGCTAATTGTAATATTTTAGTCTTGAATTTTGCTACGCCAAAGTTTGAATGAACTCATTTAGACAAAGCATTAATTACTCAAACCAACAACTAGCCCTAAATCAATAGCAAATGGTAACTAATGGTTGACAATCAGATAGAGAGAGGGTATGTGGTCTAACAAGATGGCAAGATTCTTAGCAGTATGTGGCGTATGAGGGAGGTAGAAAGAAGAGATAAAGGTTAGGTCAAGTTAAGCTAGATTGAGGGGTATGACTCTTTTAACCAAATCAAACAAGGCTTAATTAGATAGGGTCGGGTCGAGGACTAGCTTATAGGCCTAGAACAATAAATAGCCCATTGTAATGAATTGAGAAGTGGAATAGGTTCTTGGGGTTAGGTATAAGGTAAAGGAGCCCATTTCTCGCATGTTTAGCAAGCTTGAGATGGTGGGCTACCATGCAAGTTAAACAAAAGTTGATGTCTTCGATCGTAAAGGTCAGGTAGGCTATTAGGCTAGGTTATAAGTAATCAAGCCAATCCATACTAGAATGGATAACTAATTGGGTTAACAAAAAATTAAGGTATAAGGACTAACTACGAATTATCAACTAACGACAACATAGGTATTGGCTATAAGGGATGTTAATTAGTAAAGGTGATGGGTGGTTATCGGTCTTTTTTTCGGTGATGAGTTAGGTAGGTGTTACAATGGAAGGCATAGAGAGAAAGGATGAGGGAATTGTTAAGGGGCATTTAGATGGCAAAATCGGTGATTGTGAAGAGATTAAAGAGGTTATGGAAATGTTGAATGATTAGTTGAGAGGGTAAGGCAATCTCATTCTAAGTAAAGGTGAGCTAGGTAGGGCAAGAGACAGTGAAGGAATAGGTTACTATTACTAACTTTGAACAACATGTTAGAGGCTTCAAGGCTTTCGGTTTGAAGGACACAGACAAGGAGGTGTAGTCCCTTCTAGTTAGCCTAGCAATTCAACATAAAGGCATGTCTCTAATGGTTAAAAGGAATAGAGGTAAAGAGAGGTGAGCTAGGGTGACACATCGGTAACCCAAAAAACTACCTTAAGGAATCTTGTCACTAATGATGGAGATTCAATCGAAGGATGGGGTGCTCACTGATGAGCATATACAAGTATGTAATGAGACAATTCAAAGGAAGGCAATATAAGTGCTGGAATTAGAAAAGACCATTGGGTTGATAGTAAAGGGGAGAGACAAGACAGTGGTTCATCAGTTGTTGGCAAAGGGAGGGGAAGCAAAAGGCCTTAAATAGAGTGTAACCTCTCAATCAGTTATGGGTTTGGCAATGAAATAATGATGACTTATATAATTAATGTATAAGGGTTAAGGAAGTTAGACAACATAAATCAATACATAGGTAGGTCTATCATATAAACCCTCATATTTTGTTGATTCAAGAAACCAAACTCCAAAGTATGGCGAATGCCATTATAAGGTTAGTAGGGGGGACAAAGAGTGTGAGTGGTGGCAGTGAACTCAGTAGAGTAGTAGAAGGGTTGACTATTTATTGAAATAATTCAATCTTTTAGTTACAAAATAAATTAACAATGAGTTGTTTTATAGTGGTGTTGAATTAGTTAGTGCCAATAGATATAATGGTTATATTGGTCAATGTGTCCACACAAAATTGCCATGTTGAATAACAAGAATTTTTAAAGGAGTTGCAAGAGCTAAGAAATAAATTTGCAAGGTTATAGTGCATATGTTGAAATTTTAACACAATATTAGTAGAGGATTAGCAAGTAAGATCCACCGATGATAGGTAAATAATTCAAAACATTAGGGACTTTTTGAATAACGTTGAACTCATCAACCTACCTTTATAAGGTTGTAGATTCACCTAGAGCAATTTGTAAGAAACTTTGTTGATGAGCTGAGTAGATATATTTTTTATGGGACTTGAAAGCTTATAAATGTTATTAAATATATCACAAAAAGGAGTATAGTGTTCTTTTTTAGATCATACGAGGGTCTGTTTGGGAACCTAACATCATAATTGGGAGTTTACTCTTTTGTGGTATTTCAACCATTAGATGGAAGACAAGCAGTCACATAAGGATGTAGAAGTTATGTGGAGTTGGACTATGGTGATGGGTTATCTATGTTTCTTTTCAAACAACAAAATACAAGTCATGAAAAACTTCCTTTCAACTTAGTGCAAGATTAAGTGTCCACTTTATTTTGTAAGAATACAAGCTTTATAAATCTAATTAGTATGATATATTTTAAGTAAGTTTGTCACCATATTTTCTTATGCAAGTAGCTTTAAACTATAAAAATTTAGATGGTCAAAATGAAAATACCATAACTGATATTCATCTTTTACAACAATATTAAAATAAGTATAAACATTAGTGACAATATCAACTTGAAGCATTTGGTTCTTTGTTAAAAGGGATTTGAGAATAAGTATTGTTGTTCCCACAGCCTTGCATGGGTTATAATTATTGTCAATTAAGTAAAGTCAAGAAAGTAAAGCAACACGAAAAGTCAAGAAAGTAAAAGTAAAGTCATATGGAGGGGTAAGAAAGTAAATTTGCTGTGTAAGGACAAGAACGTAAATTTGCTACGTAAGCCCTGTTATGGTTTCATGGAGGAGAGTATATAAAGACCTTGGAAGACAAAATTAGAGCAAGGCCAATACAATTGAATATATGGCAAAACACAAAAGTACATGGATAGCCAAATAGAGAAAACATATGACCAAAGCACATCGATGGCAAGCGAACGGCAGAATATGAGATGGCAAAATAGAAAAGAAGCAGCCATTATGAATAGTGCAGTTGTCGACGAGAAGAGAGAGAAAATGAAGTAGCCATTAAACGAAGGATAGAAAAAAAAAAAGGGAGAAGAGGAAATGTCGGTTGTCAGAAATAGGAGAGGTCAACGGCCAGGTTGAATGAAGAACATGAGCCCGTCAAGAAAAAGAAAGAGAGACGACAGCCAAAAATCAGAAAAGGGGAGCGATGGTAGAATGTCACGGAAGAGAAAGTACCGTCGAAAAGGGACCGTCGACAGAAAAGAGAGAGAAACTCGTGCTTGATGATAGACCATTGGCACACCAACGATTGGCGAGGAAATGACACAACAAGAGAGAGAAATGAATAAGACAAGACCAGATCGGGAACTGGGGAGACTAGATCTGAGCTGGAATGAGTGAGACGAGACCAGATCGGGAACGGGTGAGACCAGATCCAAGCTGAAACGGGTGGAAAAATAGAGAGAAATTCAGCAGAGAGAGAGAGAGAGAGAGAGAGAGAAACAGACAGTGAGATCGTGAGACAAGGAGACGGGTGAGACCATAATACGGTGAAAGCAGGGGTTGTGTGAAACAACGTAGAGAATAAATTTGACAAAACATCGAAAAAAACTCAACATATTTTCATATTTCTTCAAGAAAGGTTAGAGAGCATTGCAGTGAACTTCTAAGCGGCATTGGAGTAGCCTTTCAATCCAACAGAGACAAGAAAAGTTAGAAAAAGGGTAGACACAATAAGTGACGCTCTTTGTATTGTATTTACTTAGTAATTGCAATAGTGAAAAGAGTAGAGGATTAAGACATTTATTATAATTGGAATTCTCAAGTATAGTGGATAGTCTATTAGGCAAGGTGTCTAAAAGGTGACTTTGGGAACTATTATGACTAGTAGGAACTATTATGACTTTGGGAACTATTATGACTATTACTTTGGCAAGGTGTCGAGTCTGAGAAAGAGTTTATTTTTAAGAAGAGGTTGAAGTTGTTCACTTATCTGCAAATTGTAAATTGTGGTGATACTGATTCACCCCCTCTCCATAAATTAGTAGATCTAGAGAACTCGAGAACTTTAATTGGTATCAGAGCACATATTCACTAGTTTGAAGTTTAACAGCTTGGTGTACTAGTTTGAAGGGATCTAGAAGTTTGATTTATTCAGCATACTGAGAAATGGAAGTCGATACCAGCACTAGCACTACTTATAGTAAGAAGGTTCCAATCTTCAACGGAACCAACTACCATATGTGGAGAGCAAGAATGCAAATGGTATTTGCAACCATGGGCATGAACGTGGTGAAATGTATGCAGGAGTGTTTTGTGGCTCCAAAAGAAAGTAAAGACCTAACCCCAGAGGAGTTAAGGTAGTTTGAGATAAATAGAAAGACCTTAAATGTCATCATTTCAGCATTGACAAATGCTAAGTGTGCTAAAGTTATGGACTGCAAATCTGCTAAGGAGATATAGGACAGATTACAAAAAATCTATAAAGGTAATGGTAGAATGAAGGATGTTAAGCTTCAAGTGTTCAAGGAGAGATATGAATCTCTCAGAATGCAGAAAAATGAGACAGTCTAAGAGTTCTTCACCAGGGTTATTGATGCTGTAAATGACCTTAAAAGTCATGGGAAGAACAAGAAGGGCTCATCGATTGTGAAAACAATTCTAAGAATTATGCCTAAGAGGTTTTCCTCAAAGGTAACAGCCACAGAGGAGAGTAGAGACCTCAATTCTATGTCTCTACATGATCTCCAGTGCAATCTCATTACATATGAGATTATGATAAAGTCAGCTGAAAGCTCTGCAACAACAAAGGTATCAAAGGAGATAAAAGAAGAGAAAGAATCATCCAGTGAGGATGATGATGAGGAGGAGGAGGAAGAAAGTGAAGGTGAAGTATTGGCTTACTTCATAAGGAAATTCAAAAAGGGATCCAAGAAGGGAAAAGGACAATTGTCCTTGAAATGTTATCGTTGTGGGCAAACTGGACACTTTGCTTTTTAGTGCAAAGTGAAACTTGATGATAAAGATAAGGATGGTGATGATGAGTAGAATTCAAGATGGAGAAGATCATCATTCAAATCAAAGAATCTAGTAAGAAGATTGTCAACCCACAGAGGAAGAAGAGAGGCTCATTCAAGAGTTATGTGAGTCAAATAAAAGAAATTGATGAGGAGGAAGATGAAGACTCATCAGATGGGCATTAGTACAAGATGGTAGCTCAACCTTTGAAAAGGAAGAAAAGGTTGATGAAGAAGAACCAGATCTTGAAGCTGAGTTGGAAGTAACTTCAAAGGAAATAATCAGAAGGGGTAGAACCAAAAAAAGGTTGGAGGCCCATATAAAACAAGTTGAAGCAAAGTCTGAGGAAGCTGAAAGTCAAAAGGATGAAATAAAGGCTGAACATATTGACTTGAAGAGAAGATTTAAGGAACAAATCAAAATATGTGAAGACCTTACAATAAAACTTGGTTCAAAGGCTTCAAAAATTGAAGGAATGGAGAAAGAGTTACTAAGACTTCAACAACAACTCGAAAAGAGTGAAGAAAACGTGCAAAAGCTTGAAATGATAGGAGAAGGCTGTGACTCAGGAGAAGATAACTGAAGAAGAAAAGAGAATTATCAAACCAAAGCTAGGGCAAAAAATGATGTATGTGGTTAAAAAGCAGCAGCCCATAACTGCTACGTCTCAGAAAGAAAAAAAAGTGATGAATAGAAGAAGCCAGTTACTTTGCCTACACAGCAAGTGATGAATAGAAGAAGACAAGCTGTGATCAGACCCAAGAAGAGGTAGTTTCAAGGTCATTGCCTTTACTATAGAGTTTGGGGTCATAAGGTGAGTAACTGCTGGTGGAAAAGGCAAGTATATGTCTCCAACTTGAGAAGATATGATGCTGCATATAAGGGGAGACAATACAAAATTTAGAGTAGAACACTTGTCGTAAGTTCTTACACATGCTGTAAAAGGCAAGTACACATTGATAAGAAGTGTTGGTAGAAGCCTAAACCAATGGTTTCAAAGAACAAGTTTGTTATATTGGTAGACTTGGAATAGTGTGAAAGGTGCGGGCAGAATGACCATAATGCCAAAAGATGCATGACACTTCTCCCTAAGCAAGAGAAGGCACTCAATGGCACAGTAAAAATAAGCGGTGCAGTCAAAGTTGAGAAAAAGGAGAAAGCTATCTTCTAACCAATTCAAAAGAAGAAATATAAAGCTAAAAGAGAGGTGGAAAATATAGTTAAAATTGCACTCAAAGCTAACTACAAGGATAAGTAATGGATCCTTAACAGTGGATGCACTTCACATATAACAGGAGACAAGAGCAAATTATCAAAGCTAAACAAGTCAAGAGAAGGTAGAGTCAAGTTTGGTAATGATGATTCACTCAACATCAGTGGTTAGGGGGTCAATAAACATTGGAAGAGGAAAATTGAAAGATGTTCTGCACATTAAAGGACTTAGATATAATCTAGCATCTGTCAGTAAACTATGCAATGAAGATCATAAGGTAATATTCACAAAAATAGGTTGCTAAGTAAAGAGTAAAAAAGGTAATACTATTGCAGCCAGGAAGAGAACAGCTGAAAATTTGTATATGATTGTTGAAGAAAGAGATCCTCTTGCAACTAAGACTGTGCAAGAAAGAAAGCCAAACAAAATGTAGACTAGTGCTCATCAAGAAAATCAGATCATAGGTGACCCATTAGCAGGAGTTATAACAAGACGAAGAATTGTGGAAGCTACTATTTTACTCTTACAAGTTGAACCTAAATTTGTTGAAGACACTACACAAGATCTAACTAAATCTTTGTCTACAGATCTGTTTAAAAAGCACAGAATGAGTCTGTCTGTGTAAATGCCTCCTCAAGCCTGAAAATTAGGTGAATCCTCCATCTCTACTTTATGAGTTTTTCAAATTTGTAATTGGTTGGTAAAGGGGGAGAGAAGCAATAGTGCAAGGGAAGCTATTAAAAAGGGGGAGTGCATATTTAGGGGGAGTTAAGACTGTTACATAGTGGCTTTTATTATTATGAGTGTTACCAACAATTACAAAGGGAGAGATTGTTGTTCCCACAACCTTGTATCGGTTGTAATTGTTGTCAACTAAGTTTAAATGTGCAAGAAAGTAAAGCCACATGGAAGGACAACAAAGTAAAAGTAAAGCCACATAGAGAGGTAAGAAAGTAAATCC
>JAHLGO010000001.1:4925852-4949160 GCA_020615895.1 Ceriops decandra
ATTAAACTAACTGATCTCACTATAGATAAAGCCAAAAGAAAGCAGGGTTTCACAGAAACGGTTTTGAAACAAGCACTAGAAAAGAGGCCTTCGTGAGATTTTAGAGTAACTCCCCACCTTTCTTTTTTCTGAGTTGACTTCAGCTGGTAGACGAAGCCATGCAGAGTAAACTAATGATTCATGGACAGTAACCTGAGGAGAATGAATGTCATTTTGCTCACAGTATCCCGAAATTCTGGCAAATGTTTCTTGCTTCTTTGGGTACCCAGAAACCCTTATGTCCCCTTCGATGTATCCACCAGTTTTCCTACCAGCCAGTACATCCATCAGTGTTGTTTTTCCAGCACCACTAACACCCATTAGGGCAGTGAGGACACCTGGCCTGAAAGCTCCACTAACACCTTTCAAAAGTACTAATCTGTCTTCAACAATTCCCTGGAGCTTCATTGCCTGCATGGTCAAGTCCAATAATATTAGTGTTTTTTTTTTTCCTTTTGATGATATCACATTGAAGCCCAATATGATCATAGTGGCTGATTTTGAATACCTCTGGCATGTCAACAGAGTATATTACTTCATCAAACGTAATGGAATGTGGTTCAAATGGAAGAACCATTCCTTTCTTCTTGATTTGGTTGGCTCCATCAATTGTCCCTTCATTTTCTGCAATATTCAATTTGTTATCACATGGCTAACTAATTACACATTATCACTGAAGAAAATACCTGTATTAGTATTGGACAATTCAATCGCTCCACCAGTTCCATCACTGGGTTCACTAGCTTTGGTCTCTTCAGGTATGACAGCTTTACTTTTTCCATATGCTGGTTGACAAAAATGCATGTTATCAACGTCAGCTCCCAGTTTCAGACAAAACTGAAGTTGCATAAAAATCAGCAGTTAAAAGACTCACGGTTGAGGACCATGAGAGCCACAATGGTAAGTAAGTTGAACAATAATATGAATCCCATCAATGCCCCTGCTCCTATCCAATACCAATATGCATGTGGAAAGAATCCTCGAGTCTTCATGACTTGAACTCCAAGTGGCTCTGAGGAGTTTTCGCCATTCTGCAATTTGAGAAGTAGACAAGAGACAAGTTTGTTAATTGAAGACATAATATTATAAAAAAAAAAAAAGCACCTGCAAGTAGTAGTGGAGAAAAATTACATGTTTCCAACTGTTTCCCAGGAATTCGTTGACTACCATGGCATTCTGCCCATACATCAATGGTGAAGACCAATACCCCCATTTCCACCATTTCTTTATGTCATCTGTGGTAAATGAAACAGAAAGAGATGGATTTAGCTTCAGAAAATGAAATGCTCAGATAAACATTTAGCATCAAACTTTACCTCGTGATAAGATAACACCACCCAGTGCAAAAAGTATAAGCATGACAAAGGCCCCAAATGTGTTAGCAATAATCATGTCCCTTGCACTAGCACCGATGAGACGGAATAGTCCAGAGGCCATTTGATTAATAAGTACAAGAACAAGGAATTGCTTGAAAAACCTGTAGAAAGCACAAAACTCTTGTCGCATCAGCTAGATCAATGAAACTGCAATCTTTAAATGTCTCCAAACAAAGTTTTTGTTACCTTCCAGCATTAGGATCAAAACCAACCACATAATAAGTGATGAAAACCCAAATAGCAACCTCTAAGAATGTGACAGGTATTTTAAGGATCCATGAGGGAAGAGCATATGCCCATGGAGGATAGAACAAGAAGTCCCTTTGCTTGTAGAACACGGGAAGCTTCACAATGATCATAGATAGCTCTGCGAAACCATTGAACAGGATCATGATCGCAGCGAAAAACAAAACACCCAGAAAAATATTCCCATCCTGCACTGATTCTCTGGGCATCTTGGTCCGGAAGAACAATGTCATGACAACCATTGCCATTATAGTAAGCTGGTAGTAAAAAGAAATGCACAAGATGGTTAGCCCTCTAGCATATTGATACAAAGTATTAAGATTAGGTAATATTATAAACAATCACCTGAGAGGCTCTGAAGATATAGACAAATGAGTTCCTCTTCATTAGCAAGTATTCTCTTGAGAAGCAAGCTTTCACATACTCCTTCCATCCAACGCCATATGGCTTGGTTGCCAATGCAGCCGGATGACTCTTGGACTTTTCAAATGGAACGGAAAGCTCATCCTTTACCCTTTGTCCCGCATGAAATGACTGAAATGCTTCAACAAATTCATCGGCTGTGACAAACCTGTAAGGCTGGTCTCTCCGTGCCCAATACTGCTTTTGATCTTTCTTCGATGTCACCTGCAATGATATCATTGTTAAAAAGATTATGAGACATCATGTATAAGGTGCTTCTTTTGGAAGAACTACTGTAACCAAAAAAAAAAAAAGCGTGTTCAATTGGAACATACTTCTTGTAAAAAGTCAGCAACGCCTTTTCTGTCAGGACACTTGAAGCCCACATGCTCAAAAAATTCAAGCACGTGCTCACGAGGTCCTTGGTACACAATTTGACCATCGGATAGGAGAATAATGTCATCAAAGAGGTTATAAGTCTCTGGAGCTGGCTGCAGGAGAGAAATAACAGCAGTTCCATTAAGGATGTGAATGGATTGCTTTAGAGAGTTCACAATTTGGTAAGTTGTCGAGCTATCCAAGCCAGTAGAAATTTCATCCATAAACAAAGCCCTTGCAGGTCCAACAAGCATTTCACCTACAGTGTAATTTCGAACGGTCATAAACATAAACAAATGAAAAATAAAGATTTAGCTTTTATTTGACGTAAAAATGGAAACTTATGCCCATTTACCAGTTGTGACACGCTTCCTTTGCCCTCCAGAGATACCCCTCAACATTTCATCCCCTACCACTGTGTCTGCACAGACTTCCAATCCCAATATCTGTGAACTCAAAAGAAAATAAATCAGGAAGTCAGTGGATACCCTTTTTGTGGTTTCTAAAAAACTTCTACAGGAATTGATTGCAGTGGCATTACCTTTAACATATAATCAGTGACCACATTGGCCTTCTCACCTTCTGTTGCAACTGCCTACAATGATATGAATGATGGAATGGACATAAATGGTCAGCAATGCAACTTATTCAAGCATGGAAAGTTGATAGTGGGACTCAAATTTAGCAAGAAATGGAATACCTATTCAAATCCATGAGGTAAAAGTACAAAGAATTTTTACATGTTTGCCCATATTTTAATTGCAATTGCTCAAGTTATCTCCCTTACCTTCATGAAGACATCAATATCAGGATCAGGCTTAATATTTGCAGCTTTCTCTCTTCTTGACAACTCTGCCAACATCTCTGGAAATTTCCATAATTTTTAGAATCAGTCATCACAATAATATGTAATGACTACACTGTGAAGGTTGCATTCAGAAGAAAAAAGAACTAGGGGAGATATATCTATTAATCTAACCATGTCGAGTTCCGACACCCTGGCATCTGGCAGAAAATTCCAGGGTCTCCCTCACGGTCATTTCTCCTATGTGGAGATCATGTTGACTGATGTATGCAGCTGTTCTTTGTGGTATGAATTCATTCAATCCATGACCATTGTAGGTAACGGTACCCGAGACCTGCAAGATACACGCCCTATTATGGAAGTATACATCAAAACGAAAATGGCAAATTCAATAGCTAAATCCTCAAATCAATACCTGTAGATCCTTGTCAAGCTTTCCAGCAAGAGCTAACAAGAGTGTGGTCTTTCCAGAACTTGGAGGACCTAAAAGAAGAGTGATTCTGCAGTATACACATACCAAGAATATATCAACATGAATGCATATTACACATCTAGAAAGCTAACAAAGGGAGCTTAAACAATCAAACATCATATCGCACCTTGATGGTTTGATTATTCCACTAACATCCTTAAGCACGGTCACACGTTTCTTCTGACTTCGGAGTATGTGAAGAACATTAAAGAGACCCTTTTTTATAAAAAAACCAAATAAATTTCAGGGTATCATAATAAAACTAACCAGAAGCATCATATGGCAATAATAGCTAATGTCGTGAATTGGGTCACAAGAAGTTACCTCTACTATGTCAATAGTGAAGTTGATAAATGTAGGCAAAGCTCTACTCGCTACACTAGCTTCTGCTTCAACATTTAAGTGTTCATATCGGACTTCAATTGTTGGAAGGTCAATTCCCACCCTATTAATGACAAGATAACAACAGGAAAACTATTAGAGAAGCGTGAAGGGCATATGAGCTTCCAAAGCCAAAAACAGACTTTAGCTTCTCCCGCTAAGGGAACGAGACAGTCTTGTACTTTTTGTTGTTTGGAACAATTGCTTATTGTGATGGTTGTAGAACCTTTTTTTTTTTTCTTTTCTTTTCTTTTTTTGAGGAAACACACAGAAGACTTTTGCAGATGTGGAATTTGGGGTTGTGAGTGTCCGTGCGCATGAATCTCTACAACTAATACTGATAAAGCAAAAGGATGACTGTTAACTGCAGGTGGTCATGGCAATTGAATAGCTTGTGTACGTACTAGAGTAGACTAAAGATGTTCTCATGGCTTTGATATCATGAAAAACTTGTTTCCTTGTAATGGCTTGACCTCAATCAAGGCCAATGTATTGTATTTATAAAGAAACAGAGTATATGTGTGTGTACATGATGCAACTGAGCCAATAAATAAAAGAAAAAAGTAATATGATATAGTGTAATGAACATCTTGCCAATACAGTCCCATAATTTTTTGAAAGGTGTATGACTATTTTGAGAAGTAAAAACCGTATAATACTATATTGAACAAATATGCAAAGGTTTAAAACTAGAATGAACAAAAAAATTCACAAATTTCTTTCTCTCTCTCTGTTTTTGCTTCTTTTTTTCTCGTATTCAGCTTTGTCATGTACAATTCTTAACGGATTAACTAAATTACTTTCAAAAGTGAACTTAACTGGAACGAAAAATAAAGCTATAATACTAAATCAACAAATCGAAAAAAAAAAAAAAAACTACACTAGGGAATTCCACAAAGGTCCAAGACCGATTTGAGCCTTATTCCTTATTCGGGACTTCTTTTATTACTAACACCATTTTCATTCCAATATCAAACAGAATAAATGTCTGGAGCCATGGACTCCCCAACCAAAAGGGAGCATCAGACCCCATTATGGCTAAAAATTCGACCCCTGTAATGGAACCGAATCAGAAAATGGAAGATGGAATCCAAGTAGGAGCATATGCTATCTAAGAAATTAGAGGCTAAAAGTCCAATTAGCTATTTTTATTCTAACGGACAAGGAGAGAAGGGAAGATCACCACTACCTTTCAATCCGGCGCTTGAGCTTCAACAAGAACTTCTCATTATCCTCTTCAGCAATATTAACCAACCTCTCCAGCAGAGCCTTCCTTTCTTGAAACCCAAGATTGTTGACATCAATCTCAGTTGCCACCCCTTTTGATGCACTAGTCAATATGCCTTTCCTCAACCGATCGTAGGTAGGCAGCTTCTCAAGAGCAGCCCATTTCAGTGCTTCTTCATCATCTTCTTCTCTGGAAGACGCCGAGAAAGCATCCATGCCAGTGTTTCTCCATATTGATGAACCCCCTCTCCGCAAACTATTGCGTAAACTATTGCTTGCTCTAACCAGATCGCCCTGTTCTATTGCCATTGGTGATCAACAACTGCCAAAACCCACCAAAGCCAATCTAATATCAACACCCCCAACTCCCCCCTCCCCTTATTTTTTTTTTTTTTTTTCACTTCAAGAATTTTCTCTTGTTTTATCAACTTGGGTTCCCAAAATATGTGAAGACTTTTGAGTTCTTCCGCGCTATACGTTGAAAGAGATGGGAGTAATTGGCTTCCCTTTGAGAAATGCAAATGCAGCCATGCATATATATATCTGTGCGCGTGTGTGTGTACAGAGACATTCGTGGAGGAAGGGTCAATAGTGTGGTACTGGCGGCTTTTGACCTTTCAACGTTGCCCCATTTTTCCAAAGATGCATGTGACACTGATAAAATAGAAGAAAAATAGACGAGAGCCAAAAAAAAAAAAGGAAAGGAAGGTTCCTTCCCCTTTGTCTATTAATTATTGAAAAATGTCATTCCCTCTTCTCAATTTTGTTTGCCCTACGCCCTCAGTTTTACTTCTTGAAACAAACTTACTTTTAGTTACATAATTTTATTTTTTATTTTTATTATTAACATTATTGTATACATTTTATTTTTCAGTCATGGTATGGACAATCTTCTTGCAATTAGTTCTGGATGGCTGAAATTAAGAAGAATTTAAAATAATTAAATCTTATTTTTAATTTAGTGTACAATAATAAATAGAATGAAATGATGATATATATATATATATATATATATATATAAAATAATATTGTTATTGTTCTGGTTGAAAATAAAACTCGAGACCTAAAAGTTTAGAAAAGACTGTAAATGCTAAAAATTCATTAATACCAATCTGTCTTAAAGCAAGGGGTTGTTAAATTAGCCCATTAGCCAATTAATCAGACTTTTGATGCCATAAATAATGGAGATTTGAATCCATCCAATAAATTAAAAAATTGGGTAGAACTTGTTAAAATTTATTGAACATTCTGGAGAAGAAAAGCCATTCATTATTCTATTTTTGTTTACTTTTGTTTTTGGCACATTGAAAAAGAAAATTAAAAGAGACATTACTAAATAAGTCATTCCACTTTTATAATAATCAAAACAATAATATATATATATATATATATATATATATATACAAAAGAATATTTATTGTAGCAAAATGGGTGAGATAGGGTTATTATTATTATTATTATTATTATTATTATTATTATTACTACATTAATTATTGATAATTTTGATTTGTTCTACGTGATGACAACCACTTTTTTTTTTCTTTTTTTGGAAAATAAAGTTCTCACACTGTTAGATTTTGCTTTTTTTCCACTTTGGCAGCCATCACACCTCGTCAAACCTCTCTTTACAATTTGGACGTCATTAGTTGTGATAATGACATATTGTTGAGAGATGGCTTTTCTTTTTTTCTTCTTGGGTTACCCCATGAACATCGTCGTTCAATTTGAATGTGCGCGACCGAAAAGATAAAACGACAAAAATGGTGACCTAGAAAAAAACAGGAAGGACCCAAAAATGTTGGATTTCTGAATTTGACTAGAAAGGTCTGCGTGCGGTGTACGCGCAACACAAAATTTGATACCTAAATTGTCTATAAATTAATGCTAAAATATTCGGGTGAGTCATAAGTCTTTTTCTTTTTCCAAAAAAAAAAAAAACAAAGAAAGAAAAAGAGGGTTTGGTAGAAGTACGAAGGCGAAAGGAATTATTTTATTGCAAATATCTAGTCAATATAATATAATTTATAATACACGTACGTAACATTTAGTATTATTATATAATGAAATTTTATATTAAATATATATAATTTCATGTGAAAATAAAATAAAATAATAAATGCACACTGTCGAGAGACAATGAGTGAAACATTGGGTCAAAATCAATACAACGCCGTGTTCACAAACAAAGCATGGCTGCACGGCAATTACGGTGGCACTGACCCTGACCATTTGGGGGTCTAGATGGTCAATGCATTGCGCCCCACCCGGCGTCAGCACAATGCGAATGAAGTCGCTGGCTCCTTTCTTTCCTTCGTTACCAAACTCTTCGAAATATGGACCCCTAATTGATTGAAAAGTTCAACCTCTTGGGTCTGGCATGTTTTTAAAATGAAAGCAAACTTACACACGCAATTGTGTACTTTTCCAAATCTTTGGCCCACGTACTCTTGACTTTTCTAACTATGGAAGTTCTTCTTGGCGTTTGGTTGGGCTTCTAGATGGCCTCCTCCTCCTCCTCCTCCTCTTTCGTTGGACATCTGAGTCGGGGTCACGATCATATATGTATTGGGCGCCCCCCCCCCCATCTCTTGGAAAGATCCGCTAAAACGATCCGACCAGAAACACAACACAAGCGGTAATTTCCATCATTGATGGGGGCAAATGTGTTTGGAGACGAGAGTTCTTTTATCGCGAAATTAGGCCTCCTGCTATTAACGTCCGCTTACTCTATTAGTCGCCTTGGCTCTACCGCTCAGTTGAAAGCTACGAAAGAAAGTCCGCAGTGATTCAATACTAGAAATTGGTGGTGCAATATTGCCAAGCGACTCGGGCCTTTCCTCAATTTGGCTCAGACCTTTGATGCTGCGACTCGGGCTTTACTCAACTGAATCGCAAGGTTCACACAGTAAGTACCCAAACTTCAAAACAGTTCCATATGAGCTTGCATTCGGAGGACTTTTCGTAAGGCACGGGATCATGCCTGACTAAAGGAAGATTCTGTTGGGGTTTTCAAAAATAAAATAAAATAAAATAATTGAAAGTTGTCTTTGTTGGATTTTGAATCTAAAATTATAATATTTTCACTGTAATATTATAAATAATATAATTTTTAATAAAATAATAAAAAAAAATTTGTGTATATTAAATAAATATTGGATGTTTGATATTTATAGAAGTAGTGATTACTTTTACTTGGTCTAACACTCAAGAACTTAACCATTGAATGATCATGGATTATTTACTATAAAACAACACGTAAGCCAATTATTTGAAATATTAGGTTACAACCTTTAGGTTAGTCAAGTGTGCTTCATTTACATAAACCTTTGTTGCATATTAATGGAGAAGAAATCTTCCTTAAAATATACCAACTTTTTTAGAACTTGATTTCAATAGAGCAATATATAATCAAATGCCTTTCATTTTACCATGTAAGGGAACTTGTATAAATTTCTATTGCATATTCGTAAGGGTAGATTTTATCTTAAGAAAAGTGACGTCAAGCACACAAGTTGAAACAATTTTTTTTAGTACAACCCTATTTTTATTCAAACAATCTTAAGACAAAATTTTAAATTTCCTTACCATGATTGGAACATTGAAAGAGTTGACTTTTAACTTTATAAAATTGGAAAGATTTAATGAAGGAAATTTTATGCATTAGCAAAAAAAGAATTTATTTTTTATTAGTATTATTATAAATGACTTATGTTCTAAATGCAACCATACTAAAAAGTTAGAAAATAAGATCATTGTTAATACTAAAAAGAGACAAAAATGGAAGACAGATGACAAGATATGCAAAAGACACATCTTGAACACAATAAGTGACTTATTATTTGATATCTATTATAATTTTTAAACTTCAAATGAATTAGATGACAAATTAAAAACAAAATATATAAAGAAGATACAATAGGTAAGAAATGTTTTATCTCCAAATTCAATAATTATAAAATGACTTATAGTAAATTAATGATGGAACAATTTGTCAAAATTAAAAAAACACTTAATTACTTTTCACAACACAAAATTTTTATAGATGAAACCATAGTTATGAGTTTAATAATAAACAAATTATCTTCTTTATGGAAAGATTTCAAGAGAAGTCTAAATTATAAAGTAAAAGATATTTTTCTTGAAAAGCTTACTAATTATCCTTATGTAAAAAAAAAAAAAAGTTTCACATGTAAGAAGAAAACAAAAGGCAAGTCTCTCATATTTCAAAAGTGCATATAGTTGAGGATAGACAATTAAGTAAGTTCTTTAATAATAGGAAGAATCAATTTAATGATGAAAAAAAGCAAAATAAAAAGTAGAAGAAAAAAGGCAAATGTCATTTTTGTCAAAAGAAATGACACTATAAATTTGAATGTCGACTTTTCAAAAAAAAAAAAAAAAGCAAGTTTCTATTGGTGTAACAAATGAGAATGCAGTTGTTATAATCACATAAATCAATTTAGTAAAAGATGACAATGCTTAGCGAATTAATTCTAGGACTACCGAACATGTTTGCAAAAACAAAAGTCTTTTTAAAAGATTGAAACTACTAATTTATGGTATTATTGTATATACGAAAAATTCTATTATAATGTTTATTGTAAGAATCAGAAAAGTAAAATTGTATTTCATTTTTGGAAAATGCATTATTCTTACAAATGTATTTTATATATCAAAAGCAAGGAAAAATCTAGTTTTGGGTAATCCTTTAAACAAATATAAGTTTAAACTTATATTTGAGACAAATAAATTTGTCCTTTCAAAAGGAAATGTATTTATGGGAAAAGGTTGTTTATGTGATGGAATGTTTAAACTCAATGTCAATGTAAATAATAATAATAATTCTACATATATTGTTTAGCATTCTTCATTATAACATAATAGATTAGGTCATATAAATTTTAAAAAATTACAAAACATGATTAAATTAGAATTATTGCCACATTTTGATATATCTAATAAAAAATACACAACTTGTATGTCAACAAAATAATTAGAAGTGTATTTTAAAATAGTCAAAAATCTTCTAATATATTAAAATTAATTCATAGTGATATGTGTAATTTGCATAACACCCCAGTATTAAAAGAAAAGAGATATTTTGTAATATATATTAATGATTACTTTAAATTCTATAATGTTTATTAATTGCATACTAAAAATAAAGTTCTAAAAAAATTCAAAATCTATAAATTTAAAGTTGAGTTACAATATGAATATGTTATTAAGTGCTTATGATTTAATAGAAAAAAAATATTATGACATTACATTCTTTGAGTCTATGAGAATTATTTATCAAACAACCAATTTTTATACATTACAACAACATGGTGTTGCTAAATGTAAAAATCAAATATTGATTAAAATGGTTAATGTCATGCTATCAAATTCTAACTTAAGCTATAGATTTTAGGATGAGGTATTGCTTATAGCATGTTACATTTTATACAAAATTCCAATAAAAAGAAACAAAATAACCCCATATGAGTTTTAAAATAAGAGAAAATCAAATCTTAATTACTTGGGAGTTTAGAGTTATAGGGCAATTATTAGATTTCTAAAACTCAAAAAGAAAAAATTAAGTAAAAGGGAAATTGAATTTATATTCTTAAAATATATTCATAATAACAAGGTTTATCAATTCATGGTCTTAAAACCTAACAACTTTATATTTATTAACACAATCATTAAATTGAAGAATGTTATTTTTAATAAAAATAGATTCATCTCTTTTCCTAAAATTTCAAAACGAAAACAATTTCTTGATAAGAAAATTGATGTAATGGTAAAAGGACAAAAATGACTTAGTGAACTTCATAAGAGCAAAAAAGCAAAGAAAGCAAAGTTTTTTGTTTTTGATTACTTTATGTTCTTAGTATAAGGAATAAGAAAATCAATAAGTAATCAAATTTCATATTGCTTCAATAATAAAGATGACCCCAAGACATTTAGAGAAATAATGAAATTGCAAGATGTCATATTTTGTAAGGAAACAATAAATGATGAAATGAATTCAATTATAAGTAACAAAACTTAGAAACTAATAGACCTTCTACTTGGCATAAAAACCAATTGAATATAAATGAATTTTTTTTTTAAAAAAAAAGAGAAAGTTGATGGAACCATTAATAAATTTAAAGTTAAGTTAGTTGTAAAAGACTTTCTTCAAAAGTATGTTGTCGATTATTTTAATATATATTTATTAATGGTTAGAATTGTGATAATTAGGTTGCTTATTATACTTACCTCAATTCATAGTCTAGTAATTCATCAAATGGATGTAAAAACAACAATCCTAAATGGTAAATTAGAAGAAGAAGTGCATATAGAGTAACTTGAGGGAGTTGTTATGCCTAGAAAAATATGTGTAAATTAGTTAAACCCTTATATAGACTAAAGTAAATACTTAAGTAATAAAACCAAAAATTTGATCAGGTAATACTTATTAATAAATTCAAGATTAATGAATCAAACAAATATGTTTATAGCATGTTTTAAAAAAATGATGTCATTATTTGTTTATATATAGATGATATGTTAATTTTTGGGATTAAATTAAAATAAGTTAAAGTTATCAAAACATTTTTGTCAAGTAACTTTGATATGAAAAACACAGGTGAGGCAAAAGTCATTTTTGGAATTAAAATGTTACGAGATAAAAAAAAGTATAATACTTTCTCAATTGCATTACATTAAAAAAGTATAATACTTTCTTAATCATTTTAATTGTATTCCAAACTTTATCTTAGATCTTAATATGAATTATACTAAAAATATTAGAATTTTAATATTTTAATTAAAATATATCAAAGTGATAGAATGTTTAATGTATACAATAACATATAAAAAGGTCAAACATAGCCTATGTAGTTGGAAAAATAAGTAAACATACAAGTAATCCAAGTGACATACATTAATATAAAGCGAATAGAATTTTAAAGTGCCTAAAATAACAAAGAATTATGATATAAGTTATATTGCTTAGTCTTCTATTTTATAAGGATATTTAAATGACGGTTAGATGAGTTATAAAGAGGATTGCACTTTTACTAGCGGATGGATCTTTATCTTTATACTTAATAGGGGCGTAATTTCTTGGGGTTCCAAAAACTTGTATGGTAGATTCTGTAGTGGCTATAAAATTTATAACACCTAGCTTTAACAAGTAAAGAAATAAAATAGTTTAGAAATTTACTTTATGCGATTTATTTATGGGAAAAGCCAAGAGTACCTATTTATATATATTGTAATAGTGCTACAACTCTATCAACAGCGTATAGTTAAGTATATAATAATGTATAGTCATTTGAATAAACTAGTTTCTACAACTTATCAATAAAAATAATTGATTCAAAATTTATCTACCATATTATTTAGACTTATTAGATGTGCTTTTCACTGTGTAAAAATTCAATCTGTAAAATTTCTTTATTATTGCAAATAACTATCAAAATTATTAAGGATTCTTTATAATTTATTTTAAAAATAACAAGGATTGTTAGAGATTTCAAAATAAAAGAAATAACTATTAGAATTGTTAAGAATCTATTTTATATTTTATTTTAAAAATAATGAGGATTGTTAAAATTTTTAAAATAAAAGAAAAATTAAATTATGACCCAAGACCTTTAGGTTATAACTTAAAAGTTGTAACCACTAAATTAAAAGACAATTACTTGAAAATTAATAAGTAACTACCTTATTTGTTATTTTATAGTAAATATTTGAACTTATGAATATTTAATGAATTGTCTAGCTCTCAATTATTAGGCTAAAGGTGACTTTTAATTAAAAATCATCTCTTCTATAAATACTAAGGATCCAACATTTATTTGATATAAACAATTTTTCTTTTTTTTCCCTTAATCTTCCTATTATTCTATTAAAAAATCTATTATTTATAATATTACTGTAAAAATATTATAAACAAAATAATAGTAATTTTAAAAATACACCAACTTCTTAAATTTTTAATTTGTATAAACCTTTATTGCATATTATTAAGAACAAATTTCACTTTAAGAAAAGTAAGATCGAACACAATTTGGAGTAATATGTATTTTTTAATTTCCAATATAACCATATTTTTGTTCTTATACATTCTCATCTCCATGAAAATAATAATAATAATAATAAAGGGCTAAAAAGATACAAGAAATAGTTGTAGCTATAGTTTGAACTTCCATATTACTTGTTAGAAATGAAAGGAACTAAATGCTTAGTCTTCTTTGGCTATTGCATCCTAACCTAGTAACTTGATCTACAAACCATCAAAACTGAAAAAAGACTTAAGTGTCTTTCAACTTTGCTTGCATACTTATTTGTTTAGCTAGTCATTTATTCAAATTTTAAGTGTGTTTAGAGAGAACTAGTTTTATTATATAATTTACAATTTGACAAACTTAGTAATGGACAAAGAAAAAAAGATGACAACATATTGAGTTTCAAGCATCTATATACTATAATCTAATGGTAACACAAGCTAACAAAACAAAAATTATTGATAATCTGAGTTAAGATATGATGAATTTTAACAGAAAGGACACCATTATAATTTCATTCCTCATTTTGCATGAAAAATTATAATAAATGATGTTTGTAAATAAAAAATATTGTTGAATTATAATAATTACTGAATATTATAAAAAATAAAGATACAAAATTTACAATGATTGTAAGAAAAGTCTAAAATATTCTTTGTAAAAAATTAAATAAAAAAGATAATTAGATACTTTATTTCATCTAAAGTGGGTAACGAAATTTTTAAAAAGATTATAGATTTAACGTTATCAAAATTAGATATAAAATATATTAATAACATTATTTGAAAGTATAAATAAAATTTTAAAAAATAAAATTTCAAATCTTATGAATTCTTTAAATAAAAACTTAAAAATTATGTTAAGTTAATAAATAACATTTTATATAATTAAATGATTAGGTAAAAATTAAAAAAAATTACAAATAATTATATTATGATATATATATATAGTAATTATAATAAAAAATATATAATTTTTCTAATAAGAAGGACATTAAAAAAAAAAACCAATAGGGAAAATATTCCAAAAAAAAAAAAAACTCCTACAAAAGGCGAGTAAAGTGACTCATCAAAACAAAGGCAATGTTGTCTTGGTCGTCAAAGCACGAAAACGGGGTGATAACTATTTCAATAATTGAAGATAAGGAGAAACGTAGGAAGAACACAAAATAATATGGAAGTGAAGTCCGCTTGCTCCCTAGCGATAAAGACATCTTTTTGTCCTTTTTAGAAGAAAGAATTAGCGATTGATTAAGTGTGGGCCAACGAGGTAGGGCGGCAACGGTGTTCTTGTTGGTATGGATTAGTTGTGTTGGATTTTATTCATTTTTTGTTCCTAATGAATCAAATGGATGGACTGTCCCAATGCACTGGAAGAAAACTCTTTGTTCAATGAGCAACGACGAGCATTTCCAAGAAGTAATCAGAAATTAAAAGAAACTTAATACAAGAAGTTTAGAACTTGTAGGTTTGTTCATAAGTTCATGAAAATTGCCTATCATGCAATGATATCCTATACAGGACAATAGAAAGCTGAAGTTCTATCTCCTCTGGAAATTAAAGGTCTTAATGCAGAAGCCAAATATAAATGCAAAAAGTACAGCAAAACCAAAAACTACAGCTGCAACTACTCCCAGAAAATCATGTTTGAAACCATAATACCGCCTCAGAAACGCCTCCACAGTTTCACCACTCTCAAGTTTGTCCTGTAGATCTGAAAACTGGGATGCAACTAATCCGTACAAGGTCCATGCTATCGGGCACCCCCAATAGTACCACCTCCACCACACAGGCATCCGCTGGTATGCGTAAAACCAAGCAGAGAAACGAGTGCAAAACATTAGCGCGGAGGACAAATATGTATGGAAGAAATCTAGAGTTTTTGAAAGTGTTCAATCATGAATAGGAGGTATTTACCGGCCGAGGGATTATAAATCCGGAGAAAAGGTTCCATATTGAATAGAATGCCGCAGAAATTATGGATGCAATGTGGTGGTTTGGTGTCATGCCAACAGACATCATTCCATAGAAGGTGAAGTACATCAATGTGAAGTACAGGAAGAATAGATACCAAAAGAACTTCTCACCACTCCACTGAAATCCAATCATTGCATACGTGATAAGAGCATATACGGCACTTTGAGCGAAAACATGGGGAATCTCAATCAGGGACTGCAAGAAAATAAGAAACCAGGAATATGAAATATTTTAAGGAAACAGTTTTGAAAGTTTTGTAGAAAAGTAAAAAGCCTGCAGGATTTGGCAAGTTAGATATTTACCTGCGCAAATGCGTAAGGCATGGCAGAATACATTCCTGCGGCTCTTTCTCTGTAGAATACAGTTCTTTCAACAGCGACTACTGGCTGCACAGATGTTGCATTTTGCACCCCAAGGAAGAGAACAGCTGCGTACAGTACTCCCATGGCATTGAAAAGGTCTTGTTGTTTTGATCTGCAGTTTAAGACGTCAACTGCATAAGCAAACCAGAAGGCAGAAGTGTTCAAACTTTTATTCTATTGCGTGGTTGTAACTTACGTTTTGGAGCCAAGGTTCCAAAACATTGTCCCAAACATCAAGGCTATAAATGTCGTGAAGAGAAATCTGACAGCAGTGTATGGTGGATTCCGCCAATATGACCAATGTTGCTTCCACAGGCAAGCGACACATTGGACGAGAAACGACTGCGAGTATTGTGTAGGAAAATACAGGTCCTTCGAACCAGGTGCAGGCTTGCTTAATTCCTTAATCATTTCTTTGTTTCTCCTGAAACATAGGCCATTTATCAGTATCTAGTTTCATCACTGAGGATTTTCATCAGTCCCATGAGTAAACAAATTGAAGATCGTAGGCATCATTTTCATTTTAACTGAGCAATTGTGCTGCTTATCAAAAATTGTACCTGTATAGATCCGAATTTTTGTAGATATCAGCAAAATCGACCCCCAAAGCGATTTCTTGTGCTTGAGTGGTAACTTCCAACATCCAAGTTGCTGGATTGTAACCGTCTTTAATTTTGTTGATGCCTTCTATTTCCTTGATTGAGAAAAAATAGGAAAAGAAAAAGAAGCATAGAATTAGCTGGTAGTTACAGGAGTAAACGTTCAGAAAATTATATGCACAGTCTATGTCACTTGTTTGTCCATCAGATGAATATACCTCATGATATTTGATTAAATGGCAAGAGTTGCGGCCTAAGGGCCCCACATAAATCTCTTGTCCTCCTCGTTTCAGCAGGAACAACTGCAATAGTTAAAAATAAAAAATTATATATGCGGAAGAAACAATCATAAAACAATCAGTCATATGACTTGTCCCCATTTCTTACCTCGTCAAAAGCTTCAAAAATGTCAATACTTGGCTGATGAATGGTACACACAACCGTTCTTCCTGTGTCCACCGTGTTCCTGACTGTTCTCATAACAATTGCAGCAGCTCTTGCATCTAACCCTGAGGTTGGCTCATCCATGAAAATTATGGAGGGGTTTGCCACTAGCTCAACTGCAATGGTCAGCCGCTTGCGCTGCTCTGTAGATAGACCATTCACACCAGGCAACCCAACCAAAGCATTCCTCAACACATTTAGTTCCACAAGTCTCATAACTTCTTCAATGAACATCTGCAACCAATTTTTGCATGATAAGCATAAATGAGGATTGCTTAAAAATGTTTCCAGTCAGCTGGGTATGAATAAATCAGGAGCCTCAACTGAGCAAATGCTTGAAATCCTACCTTTCTAGTCCGAGAGTCAACATCAGGAGATAGGCGAAGCCAAGCAGAGTAAAGTAAGGATTCATAAACAGTAACATGTGGAGAGTGGATGTCATTTTGTTCGCAGTATCCTGAAATTCGAGCAAAAGTTTCCTGCTTCTTAGGGTACCCAGAAATCATTATGCTTCCTTCAATATATCCACCAGTCTTCCTGCCAGCCAACACATCCATTAGAGTGGTTTTTCCGGCACCACTGACACCCATTAAAGCTGTGAGAACTCCTGGCCTAAAAGCACCATTGACACCCTTCAGAAGCACCAATTTGTCTTCAACAATTCCTTGATTTTTCATTTCCTTCAAAGTTCAGTGGACACAACAATTTCAGCGACAATTCTTTAATTTTAGCTGCAGCACATCAGTTGAAGACATATTAATCTCCAACTTACAATACCTGTGGCATGTCAACAGAATAATAGACATCATCAAAGGTGATGGAAAGTGGCTCAAATGGAAGAACCATTCCTCTTTTCGTGTTTTGGTTTGGGTCATCAATGGCCTCTCTTCCTGTGGATCTGCCCCTAGATGAATTGCTCCTAATTTCAATTCCACTACCTGCACAATACATTGCATTATGTTCGCGCATTGAGAAATATAACATTAATTGGGCACAGATCTTTAACTATCCATGAATAATGTTACCTATGCTTGTCATTTGACTACTTCCCTGGCTTGATAACTGAATAGCTCCTCCAGTTCTACCATCCGTTTCATTGCTTTCGGTCTCCTCCGGTACAGCAGCATGAGACTTTCCAAATTCTTCACAAAACAGGTTGCAAGAACTTAGCATTTATAGCTCACTTTCCGAAACCATAAAATGATGATAGTAATGTCACTGACCATTGAGGAAGCTGAGAGCCACAGTGTAAAGGAAGTTGAATAAAATCATGAAACCAATCAATGCCCCTATGCCTATCCAATACCATTTAGAATGTGGGAAGAAACCGCGACTTTTCATTAATTGAACACCTAGTGGTTCTGTTGAGTTTGGTCCAGTCTGTGAATCAAGTAGCAATCAAATTCTAACATCAGTTGCAAATTCAGAAGTAAATATACAAATTTAGAAATGGCTGGTTCATGAGAACTTACATGGCTCCAACTATGTCCAAGGAATTCGTTAACCACTATTGCATTCTGCCCGTACATCAAGGGGGAAGACCAATAACCCCATATCCACCATTTCTTTATGTTCTCTGTAGCAAAAGATAAAATCCTTGAACTTTCAGTAGCCATAAGAGAAAAATTAAACTCCTGGATGCACTTGAAAGCTAATAATACCTCGTGCCAAGACAAAGCCACCCAATGCAAAAAGTATAAGCAGTGCAAATGACCCAAAAGTGTTGGCAACAATCATGTCCCTTCCAATGGAAGCAATGAAGCGAAACAGTCCTGCCGCTGACTGGTTAATGAGCACAAGTAGCAAGTACTGTTTCAAAAACCTGGAGAAATTACATCATGGGTTGCTATCAGCTAAAACGAGAATTATGATTTCAGAGTTACCAGTAGAAACGGTCATATTTATATCTGTATTTTACCTTCCAACGTTAGGATCAAATCCTATGACATAATAAGTGATGAACACCCAAACAGCAACTTCTAACATTGCGACTGGAAATTTAGTAATCCATGGGGGAATAGAAAATGCCCACGCAGGATAGAATAGAAAGTCCCTTTGCTTGTAAAACACAGGAAGCTTTACAATGGTCATGGATATCTCTGCCATACCATTAAACATGATTGTGATTAGGGTGAAGAACAATGCACCCAAAAATATTCCTCCATCATCAACTGTTTCCCGGCGCATTTTAGTTCGGAAGAAGAGAGTCATTCCAATAATTGCCATTATGAAAAGCTGGCTAAGCTTGAAAATATAGACAAAAGAATTCCTCCTCATGAGCAAGACCTCCCTTGCAAAGCAGGCTTTGAAGAGCTCCATCTTTCCGACTCCATACTTCTTGGTTGCCAAAGCAGCTGGATGACTTCTATCCTTGTCAAATGGCTTTGAAAGCTCATCTCCAATACGACGTCCCAGGTGGAATGATTGGAAAGCCTCTGAAAATTGCTCGGATGTTATAAAATTGTAAGGCCGATTTTTATGTGCCCAGTATTGCTTCTGATCTTTTCTTGATGTAACCTGTAAATGAATTTGTTGTATATAGAGATGTTGAGAGTCCAATTAAGGTTCTTCTACAATAAACACACAAAATCATATCTATTCTTACTTCTTGCAAGAAATCGGCCACCCCTTTTCTCTCAGGACACCTGAAGCCCATGTATTCAAAAAATTCAAGCACATTTTCTCGAGGTCCCTGGTACACAATCTTTCCATCTGACAGGAGAATAATGTCATCAAAGAGATCGTAAGTTTCCGGTGCTGGCTGGAGAAGGGAGATCAGAGCAGTTCCATTCATAATGTGGATGGAGTGCTTTAGTGAGTTCACAATCTGAAAAGTTGTAGAGCTGTCCAGGCCAGTGGAAATCTCGTCCATAAATAATGCTCTTGCTGGTCCAACCAGCATTTCTCCTGCCATGCGAATATTAAAGAGTTGCATAGTACTTAACTATCAATGCAGATTACAGGAAATATGCTTCAATGTTAAAATCAGTTTATGAAGATCATTTACCAGTGGTGACACGCTTTCTCTGTCCTCCAGAGATGCCCCTTATCATCTCATCCCCTACCATAGTATCCGCACAAATTTCCAATCCAAGTATCTGTGGGATTTGAGACTAAAAGGAGTTAAACATATTACAGGAAATTTTCTTTGGGAATTCAGCATTTAAAGATGCTAGAGTAATCTAAGTTGATCTTCAGCTGTTAATGATGTTGGAGTAATCTAATTTGATCTTACCCTTAAAATGTAATCCGTGACAACATTGCTCTCCTGACCTTCTGTTGCTGCAGCCTAAAAGACACCAGAAGTGACGGGAAAATAGTTGAGCATCAAATAAATACCAATGTAATTTAATGAACAAAATACCAATGCAAGTTAATGAACAAAATGTGAACGAAATCTAGTTAAATAAGTAGGAACGAACAAAGAGGAACATAAAAAATGGTTGATTTCTATAGTGTCTTCTCTCACCTTCATGAAAACATCAACATCAGGATCTGGTTTAATATTTGCTTCTTTCTCTCTTCTTGACAACTCTGCTAGCAGCTCTGCAAAATTGCTATAATGTTAGTGCCAAAAGAACGTAACATGATCCGGTTGTGAATTAGCAGACAGTAACACATGATAGAAGTTATATTTCAGAACCAGAGAAGAGGAAACAAAGGGCAGACTGCTGCCCAATGGTATTACCCTGCATGGATCCCACCCCTTGACATCTTGCAGAAAATGCCAACGTTTCTCTTACAGTCATTTCTCCTATGTGGAGATCATGTTGGCTGATGTAGGCAGCTGTTCTCTGGGGTATGAACTGATTCATTTCATGGCCATTGTACGTCATACTACCTGAAACCTGCAGAAGAGTTCAGACTTCTTAATCTACAGATAAAACCAAAAAGGAAACTTTGAAGCTATCATTTTCTACCACAACGATTTGTGTTGTCACCTTTAGATCAGGATCAGGCTTTCCCGCCAAGGCTTTCAAGAGGGTTGTCTTTCCAGAACTAGGGGGACCCAAAAGCAAAGTCATTCTGTAATATATGTTGACCAGAAAGGATTAGGAATGGATTCTAAATATGCAGACTGCAGGTTAAGAGAGGCTAGACAATCAAATTTTTCAATCATGCCCATCTCACCTCGAAGGCTTGATGATTCCACTAACGTCCTTAAGGATGGACATGTGTTGCTTTCTACTTGGCAATATGTGAAGGTAGTTAAGGAAACCCTTCAAGATTGGGAAAGGAAGGGAAAAAAAAAATGATAAGAACAGCATAACCAGAGTAAAGCAAGCTTTAATTTTAAAATTTTCAGAAAGTAGGCTTACCTCTATTATGTTGACAGAGAAGTTAGCAAAGGTAGGCAGAGCTCTACTTCCAACATAAGCTTCTGCATCGATGATTAGATTCTCAAATCGCACTTCAATTGTTGGAATATCAATGCCAACCCTATAAATTTAAGAAGCAAGGATAATCAAAACGGATTGGAATGAATGGTAGACATGAGAACAAAAAACTCGGATGACTAGAACAGAATGACTCTCTGCAAATGAACAGAAATTGAACTCTTTTATCTTTCAGATTTACCATAAGTCCATCTTACAAGTTAGGGGTAGCTCATCAGAAGTGCCGTACCTGTTTATACGATTCCTGAGCTTCAACAAGAATTTCTCATTATCCTCTTCAGCAACTTTCACCAGCCTCTCCAGCAAGTTTTTCTTGTCTTGCCATCCAAGGTTCTTCACGTCAATCTCAACAGCGCCTTGCTTGGATCCACTGAACAATATGCCTTTCCTCAGACGATCATAGGTAGGCAGCTTCTCAAGGGCAGCCCATTTTAGAGCCTCCTCATCATCATCTTCTCTTGAAGAAGCCGTGAAAACTTCCATGCCATTGTTTCTCCATATAGAAGAGCTTCCTCTCCTCAAACTACTACTAGCTCTGTAGATGTCAGTACCCTCCATTGGTGGAGGATCACTGCTTCAACAGTAGGAACAACTAAATAACCGAAAAAAGAAAAAGAGAGAAGCCCACCAAAGCCAACACTTTGTTTGTCTTCCTATCTAGTTAATTTTCAAAAATTGATTCCCAGAAAGCACCCGAGACGTATTGGCTTTCTTTGAAGCCAAAGAAAGACGGACTGTATGCTTTTAATAACGCACCCATGATATATTATAATACTAGCCTATCAAATTCTCACAAAATATGAGAATAATAAATTTATTATATGAAATTTAAAAATAATAAATACATATATATACATATATGACAAGATTCCCAATCGATGACTTAATCGTATAAAGAAGCCCATTTATTTTTTATTAAATTGTGTTTTTTTTATTAAGAGATTTATCATAAAATATATAATAGAAATAATTATTTTGATTATTATAAATTTTACATTTTTTTAAAATTAAAATCTCAAATCTTTATCTTTATATATATATAAGTCTTGTACTTTTAGTATAACTGATGGGGACATCTTTATTTGAAATTCTTAAATTTGGTTTTAAGTTGTAGTAATTTTTGTTTTGTTTTTTTCTTAGTCTTTGGGGCATTCTTTCTAGTAAAAATGGATAAATGAGAAAGAATAACTCTAGAGAAAAATGGGATTTTTCTAGTATTCGTGTGCTGATGAACACATAAAACATAACCATGCGTCCCGCACAGAAGATAGACAAAAAGGCATTGTTTTTATTCAAGAAAAGGATTCATTAACACCAATAACCTTTTAATTCGGAGGCAACATTGAGTATGTTTCCATGAGCCTCCGTCTCTTCACGGTATCGAGTGCTAGTCTACAAGGAATCAAAATGCCTGTCGGTCTGGTCTTGAATAATAAAAAAAAAAAAAATCTGCACCGTCCCTCCTCCTCCTCCTCCTCCTCCCCACCACAATTATTTAAAGAAAGAAAGAAAGAAAGAAAGAAAACTCGATAATACTTGTCAACCATTGATAGCCCCACTTTGCTGTTGATTTTTCCACTTGTTTTAAAAAATTAACCCCAAGTGGGGTAAACCAAATAATTAACACTCTCCATGCAAGGCTTGACCATACCATTCTTTTAGTCCTCCTCTTCAAACAAATGTTAAAACATTTTGATTCCTATCGTATGGTTATGAACTTTAATTTTTGTCAGAACATTCATTTAAATTTAACACATCTTTGGTCTTGCAGAATTTTAAAAATATTAATTGTTTTTTTTTTATTTTTTATTTTTGGAAAAGAAAAGGAAAAGGATAGATATACATGACAAGATGTTTGAGCGTGACTAAGTCTTGTATAAATCAATCAAAAGAAGAGAACTTTATTATGGGATTTTTTGGTTGCTTTTAATGAAGATGTTATTTATTATTCGTCAAACCGTGCCAAAAGAGTATGAAATTATCAACGGAAAGAAGGGCCACATGTTTTCTCTGCCAAAATTGATATATCCTATTTGGTTATTGCATTTCAGTCAATGCATCATCAGTGCAAAAGGGAAGAACCCCCCCCCCCTGGCTTTATATTTTTGGTTTTTTTTTAATTAGTTGGAAATTAGTTTTTGTTTTTTTTTCTTCTTTGAAAA
>JAHLGO010000001.1:4949260-4967854 GCA_020615895.1 Ceriops decandra
CTTTGAAAAATAGATCGTATAATAATATATGTTTGAATAATTACCATCAACATTTGAATTGTTTCCTTACTCGAAAAGTGTAAATTGCTCTCTCTCTCTCTCTCTCTCTCTCTCTTTTTAAAGAAAAATTTAGGTCATTCCATTTTTCTCTCTTCCTATAAAAATTCTTTCTTTTTTTTTTTAGCATCTTTCCTTTCACAAAAAAAAAAAAAAAAAGTATTGTAAATTCCTTTAAAATATCTTTTGTAGACAAAAGATGTCTATGTCAATGGAGTTAACCCATATAGCCTAGGTGGTGGATAAATGTCATCTCGATTCTCTTTTCTGGAGAGGGGGGGGGGGCCGCCCACAGACGCGAATGACTATTCTTCGGAGGTGGTCAATCCTAACAGGCACCACCATATCCGTAGATGACCAGGAAGCTTGAAACCTTCAAAGTTCTGTAGCTGTATCATCGTATCTATCTACATGGACTTTGGCAACCCAAACCAAAGCTGAATTTTCCACCCCTTCTAGATTCCCAGTTTGTGAGAGCCACATCTGCGTGTGAATTCTCCCTCTCTCTTTTTGTTAAAAAAAAAAAAAAAAAAAATTTCCCACTCTAGCGTTGAATGCATCCAAAATTTTGAACTCATGTAGAGTGGAAACACAGAAAAATCAAACCAAGTTATCAAGACATCTAAAGAAACAAGGCATTAACACCAAAAACCAACTAGTATAAAATTAATATTACAATTTACCCCGTCTCACATATACATATACATATATATATATTTGCAATAAAATTTTGGTTCATTTTAATTGGATTGAAATTTCCTGTACAATGCATCTGGCTCATAGCGGTGGATCTATCTTAGAGTTCTGAAGTTCAAAAACTCTGAAAAACTGTTGTGACATTTATGAGAAAGACAGGGTGGTAAACATCCTTCTGTATATGGATGAAGATAGATTGGTGTGAGATATAGAGACAGGCAAAAAGTATTGAATATTAATTTGTCATCAAGTGATGGTATAATCCAACTTGATATAAACCGAAGCCCGTCTTTGATTAGACCAGGAGATGAACTTTAATATCTAATAACATTGCACCAGCATTTTTCTCCTGAATTATTGGAAACGAAGAGCGATTTCGCCCCATTAACTGTTGATGTAGAAGATAACCATCCCTCTCTCTCTCTCTCTCTCTCTCTCTCTCTCTCTACTAAAAATATTATTCTAATTGGGACACCACCACCCCAACCTCCTTATTATTCTACTACTAAAAATAGTCGCTTGCTTTTGGCACGTCAAGAGACAATCCAATTATTGAGACTTAGGCCGCCTTGCCCTTTCTGCTTTCTGCTTTCTGCTTTCCAACAAGACAATAAATTTATATATATATAAAAAAAAAAAAATCTCGTGTGGTTGCAATGGTAGTTTAAATTTAAATGCTTTCCTTTTTTTTTTTTTCTTTAATTACCAACGAGCTTCAAATTAATGGGCTAAAAATTAAAAAGAAAATATTTTATTATTCTATAAAAGTGGCATTTATTAAGAATGTACATGTTATCCTTTCTATATAATTTACATTTCCAAAAATAGTCATTCACAATAAATATTTGGTGATTATTTGATATATTTTTTTATACCTTAATTTGAGTATAATTTTTTTTATTATCGTTTACTTTATATCAAAAGTACAATAATTAATTTTAAATTTATTAATATTAACATATGAAAAAAAAATCACGTTTAAACTTACAATGGGAAATTTTCTTTTATAAAAGAAATTGAATGGAAAATATTAACGGCTGACTCCAATTTTAACTAATATTTATAATTATCAACATTCTTACAATATATATTTTTTATTGTTGAAAAAAAAAATGAAGCACATTAGTATGTATTGTATGCCGTGATTTCAGGCTTAAGCCATTAAAAGTTATATAATTTATGCCTGATACTTTTTTATCATTAATTTCTTTCGAATCAGACTTTTTTTATTTTTTTATTTTTTCATTTTTATACGATAAAAACAAATATTTAATGCAAAATTTCAGACTGTCGTCCGAACTGACTGACTCCCAAACTCAGCCGCCGGAGCCAACAGTCTCCACTGTCCGTATGTTGGCGTCATCCTCAATTATTTTGACGCACTGGCAACTCTAACGACTCTCTCTCTCTCTCTCTCTCTCTCTCTTGATGTTCTTTTTGTCGTCTTTTTATATTGATTTTTAACGAAAATAATAATAATAATAATAATAATAATAATAAAGCTGGCGTGCTTTCTTTGACCAATTATTTTAAAATATTGAAAAATAATTAATAAATGAATGATTCTTTCTTAAGGTCTCACCCCCTCCTCCAAGGCACAATCTTCGTTCCTTGTTTTTTGGGTTTTCCTTTAATTTTCAATTCCTGTTCATCAATGACTTGGGACAATGCTGATCGTTGTCCAAAGTATTCACGACTTTTTGACTTTTTGAATTTTGATTTTTCTTTTTCTCTTTGAAAGTCACGATACTCACGTCGTGTTGGAAGTGGAATTTATAATTTAAAAGACAGTCCTTCTAGAACGAGTGGAAATTTTTAACCATCAGCGCGGCCGGTGAAATTGACTCGGAAATTTGGCTGCTTTGACTTCTTCTTTTTTTTTTTCTTTTTTTTTAAAAAAAAATTACTTACTTACTTGGAAGGGTATGTCTATGTTTATTGGAAAATCAAAATTTAATACATGGACTAAGTTGTACGAATAATTTTTTTTTTGGATGACATGGAAAATTTTGATTCGATAAAATGAAGAAAAAAGAATAAAAGAAAATTCTTGACTTAACTCATTGCTCCACTCTCTTTAATATATCTGTACAATTTAATCCAATAAATAAACCGGAATGATTATTTCATGTTCTTGCGAGAGCGAGAGGGAGTGGAAAAGATTGTACCAATGAATGAGAAAAAGAAGAAAGAAATAAAAAAAGAAAACTAATTGCTAATTGCGTGCCGTTAGAGGGAAGTCGGGGGGGGGGGGGGCGAAGGTGGGAAAAGGAGTTGGCGTTAGGATTTCCGAGAATCATGCTCATATCTTTGGAAAATACCGATTTTCAATGATACAATGCTGTCTTTGTAATAATAAATTACGGACAGTTGTTCAAGGGGTTTTACTTTTAGTGATTAAGAATTCAGATTTTCATTTTATATATTTTAAATTTTAATTTTTTTTAAATATATATATATACATATATAATTTATAAAAAATAGAGTAAGTCACAGTTTTACAATTTAATTGGATTTATTAATAATTTGTGTTTTTTTATTATTAAAAAAAAAAGAAAAAATAAAAAAGAAGAAGAAGCAGGCAAGCTAAGTGTAAATTAGTAACATAAAATAGTTGTTAGCAGGAGATGAGATGATATGAAATGGAGAGTAGGGGGTGTGGGGGGTTAGATTAGGTGAAGACAATGGGGACGCCCACCCACTAGATGGAGATTGGGTAAACCACACCAGAAATCACTAAAGATTGTGTGTGACGGGCAATCCTGAAGTGGGGGGTAACCCCGAGCCAATAACAAAGGTCAATGCGGGGGCCCCTCTCCCCCTTGTCCCCCCGTAAGATAATTTTGATCTTCGTGGTTACTCAAGATGACCCCCACGTAACATTAAAAATAAAATAAAACAGTTCATTAAGTTGACAAAAATAGATCCTCATCAAAATAATATATATATATATATATATACATAATCATCGAGAAACACCCAATAATTAATAAAAGATTAAGTTTTTATATTAAAAATCTCTAAGAATTTCACCTTGGGGGGGGGGGGGAACAACATAAATCTAAACTGTGGTAATTAAAAAAAATTATCTCAATTCTCTAATTTACGACCAATAAACTAAAATTTAAAAATAACAATAATTTATGATCTAGTAAATTTTTAATTTTTAATTTTTAATTTTTTCTTAAAAAAAAAAAAAAAGAACACCAATTGAGAAATCATTTGAGCGTTTGGCAAAACGAATACCTCAAACTCAGTCAGACCAAAGAGGCTTAATTCGGCTTCACGGCATCGTCACCGAGACGAACAGCTACAACTGACCAAGAAAATGCATTGCACGGATTTGGAAAATTCAGGTCAAAGTGGCACTGTGATTGGGTTAGACAGAGTAGAATCTGGTGACCCAACAATGATGTGTCTGGGACAGCCACATATCTCATGCTTCATAATGGAAAGCGTTGAACAGAGAAAAACACAAAAAAAGGCACCACTAGGTTAAAAAATTCTTTCTCGAAGCTTAGATTGAGATCAGAATGAGATTAAAAGGGACACCCATGATAATTGCTTCATCTTAAAAATACTTTAAAAGCCTTCAGGCTCTACAGTCTTAAATCCAATCTCACCATAGAATTGCAGTTGGATACCTTAAAAATCCACCTAGCAATTGGCAATTAACGATTGGAGTTTTTCCTTGTCAACTCAACTTCGTGCTATGATCCCACGAATGCCAAAAGTTAATTCTTTTGTCTTCTTTTTCTTCCCTTCCTCGCTGTATGATGTGTGGAGACTGTCCCGGGGCCTGATCAACGGCCCTTAATGATCATGGGTTCTCCACACCCCAGCACGGATAGTCGAGATATAGGCTGGCTGGCATTTACTGGCCCATTTGGGTTCCAACTCAAGGTCTTACTAGCAAAAATTGGGTTTTGTACCTGGGAGTAGATTGTACGCATCAAGGTTTAATGTACCAACGAAGGCAGGACTTGGAGAATATTAGAACGTGAAGAAGGACTGGTTATTTTTAAGGCAATGGAGAGCAAGACCACGAAAGATAAGCAGCGCCTCTCCAGTGTTCAATCGGCTATATACCATGTGTTCTTTCCCCCGCAAGTACGTACCCTCCAGGGGTTCAACGAGGTACAAGATAAGATGTCTAGATGCCGGAATATGCGATTCCAGCATATAGCTATAATGTAACAAATAGTGCTCTCTATCAATTGGATGCAATTCTAATCTCCGATTGAGCTTTTCGCAAAAAATTCCAAAGAATCACAAGGAGATGAATGGTTTGCCCCCTCTCTACTTAAAACGTTGGGATATTTCTGTACATACACATACTTCATGTCAGCAACGACTGCAGATATGCACATGAACGCCCACGACCACGAGCAGCGATAAGCATGTTTAGACTCATGCACACGTATAAAGGAGCAACTTGATGTGTAGGACCTATACTTCAGCCAACAAAAGATTGAAAACAAAGAACAAGCACAATTTCATTACAGGCATTCAACCACAAGAAGAAGTCATTCTTCACTTCTCTCTGCACAGTCTGACAAAGTTTGTAAAAATTGCATGATTCTGAACAGCAAAATGAAACAAAACAAGTATTAACTGACAATATGAAATCAAGAAGCCAATCTTCACCCTCTAAAAGAATTTCACACATTATTCTAGCCTTTAAAAACTAGGCATCCATGACGCAAGAAGAATCTCATCTGTTTATTGGTAGGAATAAATCCACGCGGAGGGACTATTTTTCTCAGAGATGGCCTTGTAAACACCCAGAAAGCTACAATATCAACTTTCACATTGTCACACCACTTCAAACTTATCTCCCTTAATTTCCCACAGTTTTGCACAACTTGATTCACTCCTTCTGCCGTAACACTCAAGCAACCATCCAAGTTCAAATGCAACAGCATAGGGCATTTATTTGCAATCTGTGCCAAGGCTTCGTCATCAATTCCCAGACTTCGTGCCTGCAAATTCTCCAGCTTAGGAAGTTCAAAGTCTATGTCTAAATTCTTAATCCCCACACATCGTTTCATCTCCAAATGCCTTATTTCACGGCAATTTCTCGAAACTTCCCCAATCCCTTCTTCTGTAATTGTAGGACAATAGCTAATGTTTAGCACTTGCGTATTGGGACAGCACAGTGCAATTTCTTTAATGCATCGATCATTCAAAAAATTATTCCGAGCCAAGTTTAGAGACTTTACTTGGCGATTGACAACAAAATCTGTTGTAAATTCTTCCACCCCAAGATTTGTTTTCTCCATTCTGATTTCTTCTAGCAAGGGACAGCTCATTGTAAGTGCGAAAAAGGTGTAGCTTGTTAGCTTAGAGCACAAACCAAGGTTTACAAAGGTTAAATTACAAAGAAATTTTGAGAGCTTAACAATGGACTGGTCATCGAGGAAATTAGCACCCTCAAGATCCAAGTATACAAGAAACTGATACCTGTGTAACAAGCAATAAATTCCAGCAAACGAAAAATTATAGCAATGAGAGATTTTCAGCTTGTTGAGAGGAAGACACGCTTCTGCAACCGAATAGAGAAGTTCATCCGAGATAAACGAATTCGAGAGATCAAGCTCGCATAGAGATTTTGCATGAGCAAACGATTCTTCTAAAAATGAATCAATCGAAGGGATCCCAATTCCGTCCAATGAAATAGATCTCAAGTTAACAGTATTACGCATAGCCAAACCAATACCATTCTGCGTTATAAAATCACAGTCACAAACCAGAAGTTCACTCAATGACACGCAATTCAAGGACAGAGCGAGCAAGGACTTATCAGTAACGAAGTGGTTGCCAGAAATGTCGATCTTAAGCAACTTCCCGAGCTTCATCGACAAGTCAACAACCCCATCATCGGTTACAACCCCAGAAAAGCATTGCGAATTCGAAGAACCAACTGGATTAAGACGAGAATTATGTTGCGGAAAGCCAATATCGAGCTCTTCAAGCGAGGGAAACGAAGACCCAATTGCGAAGAGATCGCTGTCCAGCAAAGAACCCATTTTGGAGCAATTCAACTTCCTCAAGTGGCTCATTCTCGACCCCAAATCCTTCAAGCCCATCAAAGGAAAGTGGGTTTGATCGGAGATGTCGAGAGACTCGAGGTCCAGCCCGGAATTTGAAATTTGACTGAGCAGGGAATTGAGGTCTCCTTCAAAGCCACGGACTTGGATATCCTTGATGTTGGGGAACCTGCGGAGAAGGCTGGGGAGGAAAGGTGCGGAGGCGGAGGAAACGGTGAGGGTACGGCGGAGCTGATTGGTGATGCGTAGGAAGCTGGTGGAGACTAAGGAGAGAAACTCCAGGTGGCTGTGATGGTTAATGGATCTGAATATCAATTCCCAACATTCTTCTGGCAAGTCCGCTGGCTTGTTCTCTCCCATTATCATTCTTTTTCTCTCTCTCTCTCTCCCTGCTTTTTCTTTTTTTTTTAGAGGAATTCGAATCCGCAGAGAGAGAGAGAGAGAGAGAGAGAGAGGGACAGAGAGAGAGAGAGGGGAACCCGGCGGCATGGATGGTTAGGTGATTTCAATGGCGATTACATTATATGATTTTGAGAGTTTGTGCTGCCGGGTATGGGCTCCACATTCTAATGGGTCTGATTTTAAAATAAATGGCAGCCCAATCTCCTGGTTGTTCAACAATGCCCATTTCAATTTTCTTTTTTGTGTCTGTCTGCATTACGTGATCCACTTGTTTTTGTTTCTTGGATAAATGAGGTTGCTTTATTTCACTTTCAAACTCAGTTTTGATTTTTAACACAGATGGGAAGTAGAATAAAGAACTCAAATTTAAAGTCTCAAGTAGAACATCGATTTAGCACAGATCAGGAAAATGTTTATGGGAATTTAACAATTCTTCTGAGTGTTTGCTGTTTTGGGTTGCTTTTAATCGTAAGAACCATAAAGGATTGCTTTTTGAAACATAAATGGGATCCTTTTTCCTTCACAATCTTGAAAAAATTTTAATATTTAAAAGTTTTAAGTTAAAACATAAAATCTAATATGTAAATATATTGTATTTTTATAATTTTTTTAATTTGTTAATTGCACACCCTAGGAGTAAAAAGACATTTTATACGTGAGTGTGAATTGTTGAATTAAAAAAAATTCAAATTAAAAATCTCAATTAAAAGTAAGAGAGAAGATTAAATAATATAAAAATAAAAAATTATAAATTTAATATTTTAAAATTTTAAATTAAATTATAGTATCAAATATAAGAATTTGTTACTTATATTAGACTTGCGTTATTTATGCTATAGAAAATCTTTAGTTTGATTTAATTGGTTGCAAATAGCATGGTTTCTATTTGTTTATTTATATAAGATAATGTTGAACTCACTTCTATATTTGCAATTTTTCTTTTTTAGGTTCCTAAGAATATTGTGTCTCATTAAGGCCTCTTTCATGTTTATGCAGGGATGATTGTTATTCCTTAAGTTAAAGTAGCACACAACCAATATTTAAACAAGAGAATCCTCGTGACACTAATTATTGCTTCTACGTTTCTTGGTAGAATGCTTACATCAACTAGTTATTTCTAGATTTAGCTTTCTTACTTTGGCCTTGCTACACTTGTTGGAATCCACAATGATAATATAAAGTTGTCAAGAATTTTTGGTTATGTAGCCCTGTTAAATTAATTAACATAAGTAGTCCTTATTATTTAAAGTATGAGCCAATATAAAAAACCTAATACGATGGTTGATTAGGCATAACGGTAATTTGAGTTATCAGATTTAAAATTCCTCCACTCTCCTATTTAAAAGATAATTGTTACTAGAAAAAAGGGGTAACTCCCCATTTAAAAGATAACTCTTACAGAAAATAAGAATAACTTTTATCATTACGAACTTTTCCTTATTCTACCATCAGAAACAAAAGTAGAAAAAGGGAAAAGTAAGAGAAAAGAAAAATTTATCAGGAGCAAATCGAAAGAGGATTCTCATCTTCACAACAAGACCTCAATATCATGAACAACAGTATGTCAAATTTATTACGATTTGCATGCTAGTATTCGTAAAAAGAAAGAGATCTTGCATTATAGAAATAAGAATTTCATGAAAGAAAAATTCTAGAAAATTCCAATAGCCCCAAAATACCTTTTGGATGGTGAGCCAAAGTTGTATGCAAAATTGTTTTTTGACCTTTAATTGCAATATTTTGTCTTGTTGAGGATTAGCCTTCCCTGAAATCTTCACATTTCTGGCATATGTAAAGTGAAATATGTTCTTTGCTAACAAATATCATTATTTTGAGCTTTATCCTGAGAATAAGTCTTTAAATGTTTTGATCTTGACTATATACTTTGACAATAACAGATGTAATTTAAGTGTTGCTTTTTCTCCCCTCTAAACTCAATTTTCTTAGCTTCCCTATATCAACACATTTCAAATGGTTGTAAAACATGATTTTCTATTTCAGCAAATGTAGCTTACCTGCCTCAAATACTCAGATGTATTTCAAAATTGCATACATCTTCTTACTCATGATCCTATAGCTACTTCCTGTTTTCACAGGATAATGCTTAATTACATTTATTGTTTCCTTTTCTTTGACGTGAGTTCACTTAGCTCACTAGATACATTATAGTTATTACACATTCCTCTGTATAAAATATGACATTTTATGCTTTTGTAGGTTCACGTATAATTATGCCTATGCTTAGTTGTCTTAGATTGTAGAGTCAAATTCAACAATTTGTCCTTGACCTTGATGTTTACTCCATCGAAAATGTAAGCAAAACATTTCAATAGCAATGTGTATCAGTTGTTAAAGTAAGTCATTGGCTAAATAATTCAATTTTGATATGCATTATGGTAATGGTTTTCGAAAGAAAAGAATTCTTGTAATACATATTTGTCATACTTGCTTAATGCTGCAAAACAAAGGCTTAAGTGACAAGCTTTCCTAGTTTCTCAATAATAAAAGTTCAAGTGTAATTTTTTGTAAATAAATTTATATTCTTTTGACTCTATTTTTCCAGGCAAACTAATTGATAAAAGTGATGTTTACACCTTTGGAGTTGTTCTTTTAGAGCTTTTGACTGGAAGAAAACCACTTCAAAAGGCCACACGAGAATGAAGATCCATGATCACTTGGGTAATAATTATCCTTAAATCCTGTTGTTATGGATTTGAGTTGAGGCAATTCTAGAAGGTAATCTAGACTGTTAGAACTCCATTTTTTACATTCCATTTTGACAGCTTACACCACAGCTTATTGATAGATCAAAACTTTCAACCATCGTGGATCCTTTTATTAAAGAAACTAAGGATTTAAAGCACTTGTATTAGGTATGTTGGATGGGAATGCTATACTTAACATTCATTTAGTAATTAATTCTTTCCAATCGAAAAATGGAATTACTTATCATTATTAAGTAAGTAGTTGCAATGGTGGCGCTATGTGTCTAACAAAAACCAAGCTACCGGGCGTTGATAACAGATGTTCTGCTTTCTTTCATTCCTTTTATACCTCTAGAGCTCAAAGGCTCGCTGAGAATTACAAACCCTGTTGATCCCGTTTTGCCCTTTAATTGACTCTGAAGTATATTACACAGCTCATGTGTGTTGCTTGATGATCACTCTTTCTTAGGTGAATGCTTTATTGTAAATTCATATGCATAAAGGTCATTACAGGAGAATTTATCGTTTCATTTTTTCAAAATTGTAAAGTGAGTAATAATCTGATGGGATATTTCCACTTGTAGATTATTTTGCTTGAAGCTAGTTTACTGGATGCTTGCTTTTTGGATATGTAGATGGAGATTTATAAATGCAAATAAGGAAACTAATTAACTTGACCATGTTGATGTTAATTTCATAAACTTGTTTTATCCTATCACTTTACTTCCTCCTTCTCTGAAGAAAGGATATTTCAACAATATATGTTAGGAAGACACTGATTATGGGCAATTAAGCATCATTGTTGACATTAGAGTCATGCTACCATTGGAGATTATGAGCAATTGAGCATAGATGGCCAGGATATTCAGTCAGTGTAAAGAACAATTTTTATGCTTAATCCTTTTTTTATTAAAAAATTGTGAGGTCTTCTATCAAATAAATGGCATCGACCATCGCAGCCCTTTTTGCTTTTCTCACCATCATGGCTTGTAGGCACATCCATTAAGGATTGATAGGCGGAATGGTGCCAAAGTATTCTCGTCACACCCCTCATTTTAGCACAACCAAGCATTTTTTATGTTAATAAAGAAAAGTAATCTCAGTTATCAATTTGTCCTTAGGTGTCTTCACAAGTCTAATGCCAAGTACAATAAATTCTCTCCCTATGTTAATGTTAAATTATGCAGTCAATGCTATCCTCTCACTGAAAAAAAAAAATAATTGCAATTGAAATCCTAAATGACATCGGTAACTTGCAATATCAATCTGGTGTAGGCATATGGTTTGATCCTTTGGAGGACCGAGTTATGGTTTGGTTACCTGAAACTTTTTAAAAGGGTTCTTGAAGATATCTTCTCAAAGAAAATGTCTCGGTGGACAAAAATTTCTTAAATTAAAACACAAATTTAGTAGGCTCAAATAATCATAAAAATATTTTATACTATATATAAAATATTATATACTACACATATCATATTTTATACAGATAAAATAATTTTATAGTAATATAGCAAAAATTCACATAAAATTTATTTATATTGTATAAAATAATATTTATGTAATATATAATATTTTACACATAATATTAAAAGATTTTGTAATCATATGAGTTCACTAAATTATGTAAGTCATGTAGTCACCCTTTCTTTAAAAGTGCTATACAAAAAATGATATAATAAAAATATTATCCAACTAATGAGAAAGATAAAATAAACTCAATTTATCAATAAAGAAACCATAGGCACCAATCACTTGATCATTTGCTAGATCTTATTGAGTCTCTTCAATCCTAATGTACAGATTAAGCCCTCCTTTGAAAAAAGAAATATTTTTTATTTTATTTATTTGTTTTAATTTTATTATGTAATAGAGCATTTTAAAAAATACTATTTATATATTATTTTTAATATATTAGTTTATATAAAAAATATGTAAATTTATAATGTATAAGACTGACTCTATATATATATATGTTGTATAAAAATGTTGGTACAATATATTAAAAAAAAGTAATAAGCATAAATAATATTGTATGCCTGTGTATAAATGTGTAAATGAAAATAAAAATAATAAGAAAAAAATAAAAAAATAAAAAAATAAACCTTCTAACTAAGATTGTGGAAATTTTGTTTTTACATTACACCAAACCATTAATGGGATTGTTTGGTTTTTATATTACTAATTAGTGTTGTTGGTTGTTGTTGTTGAAAATTAATTATTGTTGTTAATAAATACAAATATTTAATATTTGGTTAAATTGATATTATTTATACTATTTTAAAAAATAATAACTTGCAATATTATCTTTGTTTTATTATAATAAATAATTTTTTTCTTGATTTTTTTTATCAAACTCATGTTTCATTTTTAGTATAAAATTATCAATAAAAATTAGATATAAAAATAATAAAATGAAAAAGAACAAAAAAAAAGACAATGAATGTTATAACAACTATAATTCTTCATAATTAGTAGTTGATATTTATTATTATTATCATATACTTCTAAGTTTACTTAACAAATAGTAAACTTTACTCTACCTATAGAGTTTTTCAGATGCACTCTCTTTCTTTCATCTCCTGTTGATTTTAATTAGTAAATTAAGCAAAAATTAAATCTAATTTCTCATTATTACCTCTATCCATCATTAGTAAAATTTATTTTATAACAATAAATTTATCTCATATTTTTATTTGTATAACTATTAGACTTTCAAAATTAATTTACCGGAGTGTCCTTAAATACGGACGATCAATAGCAATCTGTGGGTCCCTTTAAACAGTACATGGACCAACGGCTAGCCCATCTGGCCCAAATATTATGGTTAGTCGATTGAATAAACCCCAACCACAACAGGCCACATTGAAAAATAAACCCCAATGGAAATTGTCTCCCTGCTAAGACCCTAAAGTCCCGGCAGAGTCTCCATTTTCTGCCATTGCAGCGAGAGAAGAAGAAGAAGAAGAAAGATGAACAAGAAGAAGATACTAAAGTTGGCAAAAGGGTTCAGGGGAAGAGCCAAGAATTGCATTCGGATTGCCAGAGAACGAGTCGAGAAGGCCCTGCAGTATTCCTACAGGGACCGCCGCAACAAGAAGCGCGACATGCGCTCCCTCTGGATTCAGCGCATCAACGCCGGCGCCCGCCTTCACGGCGTAACCTTTCTTCCTTTCTCTCTTTTTTTTTTTTTTGTATCTTTTTAAATTTTATCAATTACCCCTTAGGACCTAGAATACATGAGTAAGAGGACTCTGAATCCGAAACGAAGAGGACTCTGAATCCGAAACTAAGAGGTTACCACGGGAGTGTCTCTTACCCATTGGTACTAGAACTGCGGACTTATCATCATCATCATCATCATCGTCATCGTCATTATTAGTAGTAGACATGAAATCAACATAACTACATCAGACATGGCACTTGCTGCTGCAGAAGAAGAAAAGTTTAGCTTACTGGTTTCCCCATTCTTGACTTTTCAATTTGTTTATGTTACAATTTATTTTTTCTTTTTTGGCTTTTCACCGATCAGTCATGCCTTATGTGGATGGTAAACCAAATTAGGCACCCTCCCAATCCCAGAGTCTTTGGGCCCTGAAATGTTGGTGGCATACTTAGCTTTCTGCACAGATTCTCTTGGCCATTTTGAAATTTTGACTGAATCCGAGTGTCAGTGGACAATCCCTTTGTGGTTCGCATCAAATCTCTATTGGTCAACCCCCTTCGGAACATCGGTTGTTTTGCTTGAAATGTATGTATGGTACGTTCTGCTGAAATAGTGGATAGGATGTTGGGTTCAATCGTAAGGTATCTAATTTTAGTAGCACTTTTCAAATTTGTTTAGTCGCATTGAAAATTTATTGTAATGTTCTCTACCAATCCAAGATTTCTGTGGGGTCTCAGAGAACATCATTCTGTATTGCTTCTTGTTTTCTCTTCTCATTTAAGAGACAAACAATAATTTGCAAGACCCAAGATACCTTGCCTCACCTGAAAATTGGCATTGTTGAGTTTGTTCTGTTTAATTCTTGTGGCATATGGGTGTATGAATGAACATGAAACTCATGAATTTGCTCATATTAGTCATTTTGAATGGATAGGTAGTATGCAGTATGCCTGATTGCATACTGACTCTTCTTTTCTTGCCTTCACTTATGCCTCTTAGGTTAATTATGGTAACTTCATGCATGGCCTGATGAAGGAGAACATTCAGCTGAACAGGAAAGTTTTGTCAGAGCTATCTATGCATGAACCATATAGTTTCAAGGCCCTGGTTGACATCTCTCGCAATGCATCTCCTGGAAACAAAAACGTAGTGTTCCCTCCCAGAAAGGTTGGCATTTCGGTTGATGTGTAATTGGTTATTGTGTTGGATTTGTCATCCTGACCCCTTTTATTGCTGGTCTGTAAAACACTTTCAAATAATTTAGCTTTGTATTTTGATTGGTATTGATAGAGATTATAAATGATTATGTTCTTAGTCCACCTCTTTTGTTCAGTTTCTTTGTTTTGCCTTTCAGCTGCCTTCCACCTGCTGGTTTTTTCAATCTCTCTTTGTTTCTTGGAAATAAGAAGCATCGAATGATAGTTCTATGTTCTAGAAAAGCAAAGCCGATCATCAGTAACCCGAGCTTTTACATAGCTTAGGAGCCCTGCATGATGATAGCAATTATATGCAACATATTTTCTTCTCCTTTTGCAACAGAAAGTGCTGCATTTCTTTTTGACTTCCCCCTAGTCCATCTCCATCTCATTTTTTCTGCGGTATTTCACCATCTTCATTGCTTTGCTGTAATTTGTGGTAGATGACAAGCTTCTATGAACTCTATTATCGACCTGAACAATCTTTAGGTGACCTTAGTCCATGATGGTTCTTTTTACTTCAGCTGAAATCTGCATAATTTGTAGATTCTGCAACAGTACCCTAGATCCTTTTTTTTGGGCGTTAAACAGTATAAATTCTTAGCACATATTGTGTGAATATTGCTTCTGGCTATGAGCTGTTTGGCAACCATACCCCTTTTTGCCTTTATTGTCGTGCCTTTCAGTCATATTATAGTGGACAAATCAACATGCCAAGAGTGCAAAATTGGGGTTTACATTAGTAGCTAGAAGCAAAAATGGGGAATCAACTAGCAAATGTTGATGAAGATGAAGAAAAACAATGGCAGTGGCAGCTTTGAAGCGGAGCTGCCTTATGCAGTCTCCTTTGTTGATTGTTAGGTTATTTCCATCCTTGTATCCTACAAAATCATTAGAAATACTTATAAAAGAAATTCAAAAGTAATATTTCCTGCTTTTCATAACTTTGGCTTCTCTCTTCTCCCACAAACTTGGGACTAACTTATCTTCAACATCTTCCGGTCAAACAGTGTAGTGTTGTTGAATGGTCTCAATGTCGAGCCCCTTAAGTTTCACCACTGATTCGACATGCCCCTTGAGCGTATGAAGCTCCCTTAACCTGATTATCGGAAGAATGTAAGTGAAACCAACATATGCAAACGTGCATGGGGAAACAATTTTCTTGTTCGATGTGAAGATGATATCGTAGTTTCATTACCTTGCAACTTCGGCACGACGCCTGGCCTGTTCAGCGATCTCAGACAACTCCCTGTAGTTGTTCTTGTCATTGAAGAGATCAGTTGCTGGGGGCTGCAGCCCATGCAGCGTACGCTGAGCTGCAGCCCACTGTGCCTCTCGCTCTTCTTTTCCATAATTCTTCTTTGTCGTGAAGGCCGTCTGCAGAATCAAGTGAAATAGAACGGAGACCATCAGTTTCCTCTAGCTCTAGTTGGGATGATCTCCTTCTTCTCCCTCTCTGTCTCTAACTCTCTCTTTCCCTCTCTCTCTGTTTTTTTTTTTTGGTCTTTTGTATTTTGTGTCTTTTCTCTGCCAGGCAGCTGTAAATTTGTTTATCCGTGTACCTTATTTTGAAGTAGGTTATCCCAGGCTTTGCCGCTAAGAGAATATCTGATGATGAATTTCAGAAAGTCAAGTGGGATGTAGAAGATGATACTGTAGAGCCATATGACACCAGCCCATCCCCATCCCATGCCATGAATTCTTGCAAATCCCCAGTTGGCATAGACAGCAATGAGTGTAGCAATCTGGATTTTCAAGCAGATTCATAGTTTTTAGGCTACTACTTCCATAATGTGCAAAAGAAACAATTTCAAGAACCTGAACTGAAAGGTTTAATGCAACTCACTAGTTGAGCAATGATAAAGGCAATCAAAAGTAGGAGACCAGGGCGTTCCATAAAAGACCAACTCCGGGACCTTGTAACAAAGATGAGTGCTTGACTGACAATACTCACTTGCAGGTAGACAGCTGCTGTAAGCTCTTCATGGTTTTCACGTATGGATCTGACATGAAATTTTTCCTGAAAATGTTTCGGTACGAGGGTGATTATGACGTTGCTGCACAAATGGGCTTTTATAACAGAGCAAACTAAAGTGTTACACATTAGTGAATTCTACAGGCACTTTAAGCATAATAATATTCATAACATTGTGTGCTAGCTGAAAGATTTAGGTCATTTTTCTTACCGAGAAGAAGTCACTGCTGTGAGCAATCCAGAAGAACAGAACAGTCATAATGGCTAAGTAGGTGCCAAGGACAATGCCTGTAGCAAAGATTTCCCTGAGCTTCCATGAATCAGGAATAGGAGAAGGCTTCACTTTATCTTTGGAAATGGTCATGATTGTCCCATCATTCAGTATGGCAATGATAAGAACCATGAAGGGAGAGAAATCAAATTTCCAAATAAGTGCAAGAAGCATAAAGCCCATCACAATTCGGATTGTTATAGAAACAGCATAGATAGTGTAATTCTTCATTCTCTGGAAGATTGCTCTGCTTGTTAAGACAGCACTCACTATCACACTTAATCCTGGCTCCGTCAAGACTATGTCAGAAGCACCTCTTGCAGCATCGGTAGCATCGGCCACAGCAATTCCAATGTCAGCCTTCTTCAGTGCCGGCGCATCATTCACACCATCTCCAGTCATCCCGCAAATGTGATTCCTATCTTGCAGCCTCTTGACAATCTCATATTTATGCTCTGAATGCTTAACCATTAGTTAGTGGAATTTTTACAATGTGATATAATCCTTTACATCACCTTAGTCGATAAAGTAAGATGCCAAATCAATGCCAGTCAATTTCATCATTTACGTAAGTTAACGGCATAAGTTACCGGTTCATGGCTTAATTCTTTTTAATGTTGCGAAAAGAAAATTGAAAATCTTATCCATCCTACTCGTTTTCTTCACTTTAAATATTAGTTTCATGTGTTGCCATTTTGTTCCTAATACTGAGAATGTCATGCCGATTAGAAGGATTTAATTTTGAGAAGCATCTAGTACATGTGGGCTACATAAATCTCATTGAAATTGTAGGACTGAGTCCAAGTACCAGGGAAGACACCAGCAAATCCATCAGCCTTTTCAATAAGATCATCTACTGGAAGAGCAGCAACCGACGCATCCTTGTGCTGCCCAAGGAGAGCAGAAGAAGGATACATGTTGGTTCCCATTCCAAGCCTTCTACCAGTCTCCTTGCCAATTGCTAGCTGGTCACCAGTGATCATCTTAACATTGACTCCTAGATGAAGGGCACGCCTGATCGTCTCAGCACTGTCATGCCTTGGGGGGTCAAAGAGAGGCAAGAGGCCCACAAATTGCCAAGGTCCTCCAGGGCTGTCCTTTGTTTTCTCTGGTACCACCTGGAAGGATGACCAATGATTAGCTAATCATGCGGAAATTTCACATAATATTCGTCAAGCACAATGCGACCAAAACGAGAATGCATGCTACCTGTCTGCAGACGCCCAGAGAGCGGAGACCACGATCAGCAAACTTATCGATGATCGCATGAGCTTTCTTCTCTACATCTTCGCGGAGGTTGCATAATAAAATAATCTGGAAGAGAGATCAGCCACCACAAATGTGCACATATAAGTCATACATTTAGAGAAGTGTATAGTCTGTATGTATACATGTAAAACAAAAATGAAAACTCATGCCAGGAGCTAGGTGGTTGGTCACCTGTTCTGGTGCACCTTTGCTAATCCTGTGCCAATTGCCATCAGAATCAATGTAAGTTATAGCAGTACGCTTGTCCACCGGGTTAAATGGCAAGAAATGCACCTCTGTGATGCCTGCTCTGGCCTGCAAAGAGACAGAAAGCCGAAACAATGGTTATGATAAGGTGATAATCGTCGAATGCTTGACATGGTCTCCAAATAACCAAACAACTGGTTTAAATAATGAATGAAGCCTGACTAAGAAAGTTCAAGCAAAGAACGCACGACTGAAAATAAGAAGAGTAAAACAATCTTCTAGATAAACAAGTAGGCAATGAGTGAGCGAAAAATACTTTGAGAAGCTCACTTAGTTCTACTTCTCAGAGCTAAGCTTCTGGTCGTCATTTCATTTCCTTTTCTTTCTTAATTGACGTGCTTTATGAAATTTTGTAACTTCAAACCAAGCCTATAAGACATTCACAAAGGAGAACCTCTTCTTAAAAGCCTAACATGTTCAGAAATTTAAGTGGCAAAGCATGGCATCATGGCTGTGTTGGTGGGAGAAGGGGGGGGGCCCCCCCCCCCGCCCGGAGCGGGGGGGGGGGGGGGGCACAGAACAAAAAGAAGAGAGAAAGAACAAAGCGAGACACAAAACACCAAC
>JAHLGO010000001.1:4980013-4990036 GCA_020615895.1 Ceriops decandra
TTCTCAATTTCAAATTTGCTAACTCAAAAAGTTTTAAACAAGTTAAATTGTTGGAGTTGTGATTTGTTTTTAATTTTTTAATTGAACTAAAAAATTCATTAGATTTGAAACAAATATGATTTATTATATAAGGACGCTCATTGGAAACTAATTAAATATAATTGAAGTCTTAAACAATTTAAATAAATTTCTTCAAGCGAGTGCATAAGTCGAAAATAATAATAATAATAATAATAATAAAAGCAGTGAAAGAGAACAACAGCAATTCTCGGGTAAAACCCTAATAAACCCCACCCTCCCCGGGGGTCCCAAAAAATAAAGAGCGGCCTCCCCCAGGTAGAATCTGGGTTCTGTTGAAGTTGAATCCTTCATTTCACTCCGGGAAGCAGAAATGGCACTTCTAATTCGATCTCTGAGAAGATCCCAAATTCCACATCTGCAGCAAAACCCCATTTCTCTTCTCCTCAACATCAACAACAACATGGGATCCAACTCTTTTTGTCTGTCTCAAACTCAACAGACCTCAGCAATCACTAGGAGTTACGTGTCAGAAATGCGCAAAGCTGCCTTCCAAGACAACATCCTCAGGCTCCTTCGCAGGGAGATTCAATACGAGCTCGATCATCTTCCCCCTCAAGTATGTCTTCCTTTCTTCTTTGCTTTCAATCTCTCTGGTTTTGGAGATTTAGACTTCTAGAATTTTCACAATTTTGCTTCTTCCTTTTTTTTTTTTTGTGGGAAAATGGGTATTCTGTTTTGTTTTGTTATGTTATGGGAATATTGGCAGTGGAACTTTTGAAAGTTTTACTTGAAAACAGAAATCTGAGATAATGCTCAAATCACTCACAGTTCAAAAATTTAGTGCTTGAAGTTTCCAGGGACTTTGAACTTCAGTATAAGCAGATTATTGAGTTTTGTAGCGAGGAAACTAGACAAATAATTTTAAGGCCATTCCGCAATTAGAAACGGAAAATTCTGCCGGTTATAATGGCAATAGTAAAAACATGCTGAAATGCAAAATGCAACTGAAGTACCTTACATTTTTATGAAATACTGTAATTTCAAATGTTTTAATGGCTTTCCTGGTTCCCAATTCTGGGCTTGCAAATGGTATTTTCTGGATGTATTATATATCTACATGAATGAGTTTAAAACATGGTAAATTAAGGTTGGATTCAATGACATTGGAAGGGAAAGTAATGATGTGAGAAGACCATGTGCATGGATAAATGTCTTTCACAAATTTTGTGGAGCCTCTACCATTTATGGGTTTGAAGGAGATTCCTCTGGTGAAATTATGCCAAAGAAAAAAGAAAAAAGAAAAAAAATGTGTGAATCAGAACTTTTGGACATGAAATACTACTGCCAGCATGGTTTTGTCGTAATTCTATAAGGTTAGTTGTGTTCGTTGAGCTATCTTTCTTTACCTGCTTCATTCTGTTCATTTGAAGCAGATTTCTAGGGAAGGACATTTTTAAATTAGAAGAAAAATGAATATTAGAATGAGAATTACATGTTTTTTGTTTCTTTTGTTTACAAGAAAGCTTTTCTTATTATGATACCAGCTGAATGTTTTGAACATTTTGGTGTCACTTTGGTTGGGGACCAGAAAGGCCTTGTAGTCCACCATGCCTGATAGAATTAAGTGGCTCAGTTGTTTTCTACTTGGAGTTATTTTTGACATCTGTTATGATATTCCTTATTTTCTCACAACTGTTCCCTTTCTACCTTGTATGAGGTTTCTTTTGCCATGTTTATCAAGCAAATATCTTGCTAGATGAGATTATAGGAGATGGTCTTGCTAAATTTATCCAGCAAATATTTTGTTAGATGATTGATCCGTAGATTTTAATTTATCTTTCATTTTTTTTTTCTTTTTTTCAACAAATTGCTCTCTGTTGAGTAACCAGAATACAAGATCTGTTTTTACTAGGACTTCTTGTTGGCAATTGATTTCAAGATGGTAGAATAAATTTATTGCTCTTTTAGGATTCATTTTGTTTGGTGGCCTCAATTTACAGCCTACGACCCAGTTCAATTCATTCACAGTTGATGACCGGGCAGGGGAACAGTGGATAAGATTAAGAAGGAATTATGGAGGGAATGAAGAGATTAAGGTTGAAGCAACAATGTTTGATGGAGCCATTCCAGTTTCAAAGTCTGGTAGTGGCCGCGTAAAGGATGATATAATGCTTCACATTACTTTTATTGTTACTATCTCTAAGGATGATGAAGACGTGTTTGAGATCATCTGCTCAGCCTGGCCAGATGGCATAAAAATTAAAAAAAATTTTGTACGCAGCAGTTGCAAGACACGAGCTCAACCATATGTTGGTCCTGAATTCAAGTATGTTCAGTTCTCAATTTGCTTCAGAGTTTAGTTACACCTTTATTTTGTGTGGAGTCACATAATAGCTTACCAGTTGAATGTCCATTTGTGGTTTCTGTGCTATACCTCTTGCCATGAAGTGTCATTTTAGTTTAAGGGAAAATTTGCTTCGTCTCCAATATTCTAGAGAGAGAGGTTCTGATGAACTTTATGGGAAGAATTTAGGGGAGCTCACATGTGCATGGTAGGCAATGCAATTCCCAAAAAAATGTCTGGGGAGGGAGGGAGGGAGGAGGAGGACGAGAAAAAGAAGTGTCCACAACAAAAGAACAGCTTATGTAGAAGTGGCAAAATTAGCTGTGTCTTTTTCGGCCTTTACATCCTCCATTTCGATGACAATGCAGTCCTCTTTGCATTTCTGATTAGTGAGTGTTAATTGGTTTTACACAGGGACCTGGACGATAAGCTACAAGAGTCACTTTATGAATTCTTGGAGGCAAGGGGAATAGACGACGACCTGGCAGTTTTTTTGCACGAGTACATGATGAACAAGGACAGAACTGAGTTCATTAGGTGGATGAATACTGTCAAATGTTACATTGAGAGGAATTAAAGGCACTCTGGCTTTGCTAGAAGGATTTTTTATTTTGATTTTTAGCTCAAATGTATATTGTCTAATGGAACTATTTAACGCAGGGTATTTCCAATTTCCATTTGTCTAGTCTCAATCAATATGTTATTTCCGTTGCGAGACAAATTTCTGAGGTGTTCAAAACTTTGTAACCCTGTGGTTTATCAGTTATTTGAGTTATGCCATTATAATGATTAACAATCCTTTGTGATGTGATTTTTGGTCCAAAGATGGGCTAGTGCACTTTTCAGGCTGCACTTAGCTTTTCAACCCATCTTTAATTCCAAGGATTTTAAGAAAAGCTAGAAGGATTTGCTATTAAAAACTATGTTTTTATTTTGGGCTTGTTTGCTTAGTTGTGGGACATACGACAGTATCTAGTTTGCTTTGTTGTTTTGTTGTTGTTTTTTTTTTATTGGGTGGGGCTCCTAAATGTGGCATCTTCGTGCTACGTATTCGAGTCCAAGATGGCCATAATAAAATGTCTTTACTCAACAATGGGGTGTCCATCTTGCAAATATTAAAAATTATGTGTGTTTAGACCTACAGTGTTTTTACTTTCACAATTCGATATGCAGATTATCATATTCATTAAAAAGCAAATATTTATTTATATTTTATTTAAATAAAAAAATTAAAATATAAGTATTTTTTCTGTTAGGCTTAGTTTCCTCCTCAAGCGGCCGAACATCATTTGCTGTTCTTGTCCACCATGATGCATATAAATCATGATTATTATATTAAATTCCATTAAATTCTTCGTTCTCATTAGGGCCAAAAGGAAACATAAATCTTAAACCAACGCTATGCTTTGAATCAATATCTACGTGGTAATACTTTCCTTGTTTTTGTTGGTGTCTAACAAAAACACACACACATACATAGAAACAAGGGGTAAATTGGAAAAACCAGAGTAAATTTTTTCTCGTTAATTGCAATGCAATTGCTAAGCCCAATGACATGGTGGGGTTCAGAATTAGGGTGCAATTAGCCTCAACAAAACACTTTTAATGGTCGTATAACTCTTAACAACCCTTAATCTTTAAGAACAGGACTTTGACGGCTAAAGTGTTGCATGGATGGGATCGTAGTTCAACTTTGTTTTCACTTATGAAGAGTGATATTAGACTCTCAAAATATTCTACCATGGCTGTCAATTTGATTATTTTACTCTGATTTTAATTAATATTTAATGATGAGAATCATAGAGATGATGGGTGGAAGGGTATAAGAAGTGTATTGCACATTTTAGAAGATCTAATAATACGAGTTAGAGTTTTAATGGATGTAAGAAGTGCATCAAACATTTCAGAATGGATAATAACACAAGTTAGATTTAGAATTTCAATAGATACAATATATGCATTGTATATTCTAAAAGATCAAATAACACGAATAATGAACTTCTTGTATCTATTGAAATCTTATATTCATTATTTCTACATTCTTCTCATTTAATCAATTCACTTAAATAGTTATATTAGATAGAATTACTAAAAGATTATATTTAACAAATTATAAATCAAATTATTCAATATAAATAGTAAAGTAATATACACATTAATTTTTAATATTATTTTTTTGCTAATGAATTGTGTATTATGTTAATGATAAAAAATTATAATTTGTATTATGAATTCAGATATGTTTAAATATCTTAAAATTTTAGATTATATATAGTTAGATTAAATTATTTTTTTACTAATATTAATTTGCAATAGATGATATGATGTCAAAAATACATAATTAACTTTGTATCAAAATATCACATAAAGAATAATTTATAGATTTTTATAGTTCGTTGGGTAAATTCGAGATTTACCCAAAAAGATGAAATATCCTATGGGAAACAATATATATGAAGCCATCCCCCCCCCAAAAAAAATAAAAAGCTCTGAAAACCTAATATAAAATTGGTGAATTTAAAATATGATAGACCTGAAATATGATATATTCAAAAGTCGATATACCAAGAATTTGAAATAACTCAACCTAACATACTTGCTAGTAAGCATGTTCATAAATTTCAAGTTCCTTTATTTTTATTTTTTTAAGAAAAAAATTTATATTTTGTTAAAATAAATAATTATTTTTTCAATTATAATATTATTATTTTAAGTAGAAATCAAATTTTATTTATTATTATGTCTAACACGTTGTTAAGACCCATTACATATAATGTATATAAATATTAAATTTTATATATCTGTTATTAAATATTGGTCCAACTCCTTTTAACAGGCATAAATGATCAGTCTTTGACTTTGTTTTTTTTTTTTTCCGTTCGATTATAACAATATTTGCTTTGAATTTCCGAACAATGTGAAAAAATTTCTCATCTACTTTTACACTAGTTTGTTTGAATTCAAAGAAAGAGAAGAAAGTGTCTCTCTTAATTTTCACTTTCCTTTTCGTTCATGCATTTTTCAATCCAAACAAAAACCGGAGAGACCTCTTTTGGTACGTCAAGAATGTAAGAATCCCTTTGGAGGACAAAAGGTCGACAAGCAAAATCACTCGAAGAGGTAACATGATTGGTAAAATGGGAAAATTTTTAATAATATGTGTGATATTAAATTTCAAATTTATTAATGTTAAAATTATTTTAAACTTAATAATATTAAAATATGAATATATATTTTAATTATGATTCATAAATATAATAATTAAAATATTTACAATACATATATATTATTTTTTTATAAAAAAAAAGAAAAATAAAAAGTAGAAGAAGAAGAAGAAGAAGAAAACAACAATTCAATCACCCGTACACGTTGCCCATGGAATGAAAAGAGGACGAGGGCTAAGCAATGGTAGGTCTATTGTGTGGTGTGATGTTGAAAAGAGAGACATAGGCTTATCAGATAGTAAGAGCAGATGCATTGCACGCACAGCCTTATTATGATAAACACAAATTGTGTCGTAATCAAGAAAAAAGAAAAGAAAAAAAACAAAAGGGTGGGTGCTGTCTATGGTAACCACCAACCAGACACGGACAAACAGGCTTTTGTAATCAATGCGAAAGTAATTTCCACATACTTACCTCTCCGAGAAAATGAAAGAAACTTACCCCAGTCCATGAATGAATGAATGCATGCATGCATGTGACTCCTAACTCTCGACCCATCATTCATCATTCGACCCTCTTTTTTTTTTCTTTTTTTTTTTTTTGATTTTTCAACCCTTTCAGCCGCTGTCAGATGCTGCCAGCTCTGAATGAATGAAAAGCCTTTCTGAAGGAGCCCCCCCCCAACGCCACGCCGTGCATTGAACGCGGACCCTCTAATGATCGTCGAACGGGAAAACAAAAAAGAAAATAACGAAATCATCAATATTAATAATACAGATTAATATGAAAATGGAAAAGATAGATCAACGCAGGAGACTGGACGCATGCACATCGCGTAGCGTAATTATTATATGGTTATTGATTATAGCAAATTATTCGTCTTTAAGAACAAAATTTATTATGATTAATATCATAATAAATTTTGTTAATATATATAATCGAGAATTATAATTAAATAATATAAACATTACATTCACTTTTTGCATCTGAGGCAGACTTAAATAATAATTCTTTGTGTCAATACCCTTAATTAAAAATAAAATAAAATATATTCGTGATGGTATGGTATGGGACCCATGCTTTTGCACGATTTCTGGGGGTTCCATGCAAGTATCGGATTCTCGAGATTTATCGTTTGAGCCCTGTGGTCTCTTGTCGTCTTCATTCATGCAACTCGCTCCCCCCCCGCCCACTCTACAAGCTAAGCCACCTTTTTCACATTCATGTATGTTCTTTTCTTTGTCTTCATTAGGGGGTTTGTTGAATTTTAATGCGTTGAAGTCACAAGCAAGCATCAGATTATGGATTTTTTCTGACTTACGACATGCGTTGGTTCCCATTACCACACATTATATATATATATATATACTACGATAAATTTATATTTTTTCTTTTCTTTTGGTGCACATGAATTCGTGTCAACACAAATATTTCTATTGAGGATTTTAGTTTAAATTGAAATATAATTTATGATCTCATAATTTTTTTATTTACGAAATAAAAGAAATTTATTTTTAAAAAGAGATTCAATGTGCTAAAAAATTTTAGAATTTTTATCTAGAGAAAAAATTCCGGTAACCAACAATTAAGAATTTAAGTATGTATTTATTTTAAAATTTTTGATTAAAAAAATAAATTTATAGTATAACTTAAAATAAAATCAAATAAATTCTATAATAAAAATAAAAAAAGAGAGAGAGTAAGTTTATTTATTTATTTATTTGTAAAATAAAATTAATTTTTTAACGATATATTTTTAATTCCATTCTCACAAATCTTGAATTTTAAGTGGTATAAGGTTGAGTAATTGAAAATTAGGGTTTGATGTGATGTACGATCAAACCATGCAGATGCACTGTCCAATTATTTCGTTACAATAGTAAGTGAAAAATCCGAAATGGATTGCATTCGTACGAAATTTCTTTGTTGGGTGGTAATGCTATGCTCTTTTAGCACCACCCATCGTTCTTTCTTCTTCTTCTTCTTCTTCTTTTCTTTTTCTTTTTCTTTTTCATTTAAATAAATAAAAATAGATCATACTTTATTTGAAAAAATAATTCTTTTCTTTACTATTAAAAGATTCATCAAATTATTGTAATATTTCTTTTATCTTCGTTAATTTTATATTTTTTTCAATAAAAAAATTGTAGTTTTCGATAACTAAAGTTTCTTCTAAAAGGCAAACGTTTCGCACTTTGAGAGAACGAAAACATAAAGTTACGTAAACTAAAATTCTCTTTTTATAAGTCAGCAAATTCTTTTTTTCATGGTAGCATCGGTCTAGATTCAAAGATTCAGACCAAAAAAAAAAAAAAAAAAAAAAAAAAACCAACAAAAACACCAACATTAAAACCAACAAAAAGACCAAAATAAAAAACAACTTCAACTCTAAACCTATCCACTGTCATTAAAATATTATATATATATATATTGAAAATCATAATTATTTAATAATAATAATACTAATAATCTAAGTGGCAGTTGCTCCCAAAACGTAGCAACTAAATATATTGAAATCTCAACACCCGACCCACCACCAAAATCAACGGCCCATATTTCACGGTCTATAAATACATTTGCTTTCATTCCTAGAAGAACTTGATTTCTACATTAAACCCTCTGCGATCCTCCATCCTCAATGCCCACTTGCAGCAGCTGAATTTCGTTGACCATCCATAAAATTCAAAGAAGCCACCCCATTCAAGATCATACGCATATATACGCATAGCAAAAACGCCCAGATCAAGAACAGTGAATCCTGATAGACCAAGTTTGCAACGTTGACCTGCGGTGGGAGGGTCGAGAAATGATTGGAACGCTAACAAGGTCAAGAATAGTGACAAGAACATTATGGTGCGGTGTTTAAGCTTGGTGGGTGTTGTGATATTAGCAGTTCTCGCTGCATCGCTGGTGGGGCTGCCGTTGATTTTGCCGCCGTTGCCACCGCCCCCACTTGTGCTTCTGTTCTTTCCGCTGGGGATAATGGCAGCTCTGGTGTTTTTGGCTCTCTATCCCTTAGAGGCTCTAGAAAATGCTGCCAATATTCATGGTACTGCTGCTGCATGAGCTACAGAAAAGGCTTTCGTGCCTGTGACGATGATTTTGGGGTTACGTTTAAAGGGGTTGTTAGCTTAGGTTTCGCTGGTTTGGATGAACCTGCATCGTCATGCATTGGATCTATGGTACATCCTCAGTGACATTTTCCCCACACTATGTTAGTATATGCAGTAGCATCTTCCGCGTTCTCGTCAATGGATAATGACTTCATTCGGGTGGTATTTCATTTTTATTAGTAAATATTGAAAGTGGTATGGTGAGGTGAGCCGATGGATATGAGATTACATTATCACGGCATATTTTTATTTCTTTTTTGATTCACAAACACAATTAACGAAAATGTCACAACGTGTGCGTCCATCCAATCATATGTGTCCCTTTGCCTGCGTCAGTATGATAAAGTATTTTCTGATTTAGCAAGAGAAAGTTTTTCTGATTTAGCAAGAGAAAGAACACATGACTGGGATAATGATTTGAATTTTTGTTCTGTTTTTGTAACTAAAGCTTAGATTCTTATTGGCATATGCACATGCATTATTTGTATATATTAATGTACGCCTTAGTAATTAATATATTGATTATTATTATTATGAATGTATTTTGATGTATATTATAAGTCAATTAAAAATATTATTCATGTAATAATATAATTACGAATAAATTTTTTAAATAAATTTTATGAAGTAAATATATTTTTAAAAATAATTATAATAAAATCAAAATTATGAAATATTCATTACTCCAAAATATTATTTTTAAGCATTTCTAATTGACAAACTATTAAAATTATATATTAATAGAATTATGTATTAATAGAATTACGAGATTGATGCATATTGTGTGGTTTTTTTTTTAAGAATTAATTTCATAAATTGAAATATGAAAATGCTAAAACAAACATACAAGTACTTATTAATTGAATATATTCACTAGATTAATTTACTTTGAGATTTTTCAAATGAAATGTTATTTGTATATTTACATAATTTCTCATGTAATAGTCATGTATATAATCCTTGCACAAAAACATCTTATATATATAAATTGATATGCTTTTATTTCATCTGTTCTACTCAAGGATCGCTTGTGTACATGAAGTTGAGCATATCACGAATATTTAAAATGTATGGGCAAAGAATGGCCTATAAACGGTTTTGCACGAAACATCAGTGAGAACCGTGTAGACTGAAGTGGCCATGGGATTTCACCAATCTCGCGCCGGCAAAGCTTTAGAGAATTTAGAAAGATAGGACGCTAGACATGCTCACAAGTTCTACAAATAAAGTACCAAACAATCTACACAATTATCACAATGACACGGTGAATCAAATCAGGCAAGTTGGAAGACTGAACTTTGCAGTTGTAGGCCCTTGAGATGGTTCAATATAAGCATATAACTAAGTTTGCTGTTGTCAAAAGCTGTGGTTGTTAAAGATT
>JAHLGO010000001.1:4990136-5021419 GCA_020615895.1 Ceriops decandra
CAGTCCTTCAAATATAGGAAAAATATGTACAAAAACTTGGGCACACTCTTTTTGGGACATTAGTAGGTGTCCAACGGCCTAAACAACTCTGAGCAGCAAAGTAACCAATTCATTAGAAGCATGCCTTTTCATTATAAAAATTAGTGCTTTTAAGACACAACTCATTTTAGGACATTAGTAGGGGCCCAACGCCCTAACCGGCTCTGAGCAGCAAAGTAACCAATTCATTCGAAGCAAGCATTTTCATTATAAAAAGTAGAGCTTGTAAGACACATATCTGGCCACTTTTTCAAAAGCATCTATCTCCATTGAAAGACATTGTTCTATGATCAACCAAATGAATCACATAAAATGCACTTGGCGTATACAACAAAGTGTGGCCAGAAAGAGACATAGACAGGCTTAAATGAAGTTTGACGCCCATCAACAACAGCAAGAAAAGTAGATAGTTTCCTAACAAAGCATTGGAACAATGCATCAAGAAGTGGAATCAAAATTCCTAAATCTCAAAATCGTACGATGCCAACTAATAATGTTATATGAACTGGAAGCAGCTCATTTTCTTGGACATGTTATAATTGAAATATGGGAACCTGATATAGTCTTCAACTTTAAGAATAAGCAACCCACCCTCCACCCAAAAAAAAGAAAAAAAATTTAGTTAGTCAATAGTGTGATCTAGCTATGAGGCTCTTTCATTTCCCTTCCACTAACATAATCTGCCAAATGAAATACTAATAGGCATCGCATCCATCTCATACAGTTAACCAGCCCTTGCTAGCATTTTCTTTTTTCTTCATTGAAAGAGCATATCATGTGCCAAACGGAAAGCAGAACACCATATAGTTTAATCAAATCAATCATTCAACAATGTGAATTTTCAGGCCAAGAAAATAAACAGCAACCAAGCAGCATCATACATTTTGCTGCTTTCTTCAGGATGAAGGACATACTTTGGAGATGCAGAATCTCAAAGCAAAGAACAGTGAATGATCATGTTTTTGACACGAGAACCACAAAGCAATGATACTGCTTGACATTGTATGTGCAAAGGAAGTTGAAATTTTCAAGGTTAAATCACGCTAGCATTACATGACTAGGCCACTCCAGTTTATGTGAAATAAACTGACTTGCTAGCAGTACATTCATATTAATAGGACAGACAGAAGCATGTAGTGACATAGAAAACTCTCAGGCAGAATATTGATCAATCAATCATTGAACTTACAATAAGAAGTTTATCACCCTATCTAAAATTAACATTTCTAGTGAGGTAAAAGGATGTTAAAACCAAAAAGGCTAATGGCCTACCTAAATATGGATGAAATTTTTTTAGCATTGCCAATCGATATTGAGAACTTCAACATTTGTTTTTCTACTTTCCCATAGGGAACAGGAAACTGCAGCCGTGTTTTTCTACTGGCATCATCAACCTCACCAGGTGAAGATCTTCAGAATCACATGACTAACTGGCAATCTTCACAAGAGAGACAATCTTATAAACTGAAAGATTGGTCATTAAGATTTATGGATGTGAAACATAAAGGCCAAAGCAAGGTTAATCATTATACACCTGCAAATTCAAGTTGGCTTTGTTTTTGGTAATTTATGCTTTAATAGTAGCAGACATCAACCTGAGAGAAAACCATACGTATCTTTCTAGGAACCACAACATTTTCTTTTGAAGTATTCATCTTCTTAGCCAAAATTCTAATCCAGGACACTTATCCTTCATCCATATGCCAGTGAAAACTGAATTAAGGATCATGAACAAACAATAATTTCTCATTCATTTATGCAGCATCTTAATCAATGTATCACTTCTAATATTTGCTCGAGTTACCATCACCATCACGTTGTTTTGCTCACAACAACATGGGCATTTAGAATAAAATTTAGATCTCAGCACTCTTCCTAGTGCCAGAATATTAGGGAAACCCCAATCTCTACGTGTTCCCTTTGAATATAACTTGGTACTTTTTCTACCTCACACAGATTAAGCAGTACAAAATTCATTGCATATGTATACAGAATGTTACGAGCAAAGCGCATAGAAATAGAATGCAACGGACACATAAACGAACAAAAATTGGGGGCAGACCATTTCAAGTTTTTGGGCCATCAAAATGCAGGGTCCACACCATGTTGCATAGAAATCGATACCAAAAGGCATTGTCCTTTCTCCCCTTACTAGCTCTTGTATCTACTTGGCTGACAACCTTTCCCACCCATTAACCTAAAAAAAAAAAAAAAAAAAAGCAGTAAGCTTACAAAATTGAGGACAATGATATATAAAGATGAAAACTTTACTAAACAGAATCCAAATTCTCAGCAAAGAAATCAAAAAACAGCTAAACAAATCAACTATTCATTAAAAGAAAGAAAAATAAAACTGCACAATGTACATAATGAAAGACAAATAACTAAAAATAACGAACAGTCATGTAATGGGTAAATTTAAGAAGTTGATAAGCAAATTTGGAGAGCATTGACACAACGTAGTCGTCTCTAACATACTTGCCACGAGGGGGCCTGCAAAGGAGTCTTCCTGGCTGGATCGAAACCGAAAAGGGCCTGGCTTTGGGGGTTTTAGTGGTGGAGAAAAGAGTGTTTTCTTCATGGGTTTCCAAAAAAGTGTGAGGAAAACAAAGGCAAGGTGGTGGCAGTAGCTGTGCTGAAGAATGTGCGGCGAAGATAGAACCCATTATTTGCAGGGTTGTGCGGGCTTGCAATAGAGCCGCCATTGCTCCGTGCGTGAGAGAGAGAGAGATGATTTTGCATTTTTGCGGTGTCTTCGGATGGCTTGCCTCTTAACATTTCACATACTATTTTCATGTTTAAAAAAATAATACTCTCAAAAAATATATATCATAATGTAAAAAGAGAAACAAAAGATAATCAAAAATTAGAATATGTATTTTTGATAATTTAAATCAAATATGTTTATTCGAGTTAAGATTGGACTTTCTGACGTAAAAATATCATATTTTTAAAAATAAATGAATAAATAAATACTACATAATAAACAAATTCTTCTTCTTCTTCTTCTTCTTCTTCTTCTTTTTTTAAGAAAAAAAAAATGCTAATCAGATTCTTGGTATTCAAGAAGAGATTGTACTTTGTGAATTAGAGAATGCGATAAATGGAAAAAACTAACAAAAGAATGAATAAAATTATGTAAATTCTAAGAATTAATTATATATAGATAGTGGGTAGTTTTGAAAAGTTACTGGGGGTAATATAACATTAACAGGGGTTTTAACAACTCCGTTGGGTCATTTTTAAAGTAAACTATTTGTTTTTACGTTCGCCAAGGGACACTGAACGCCGCCTCCACCGCAGCTGCGGGCGGTCACTGGGAAATGACTAACCGTGTGGTACCCAGATTTGTGATGGGAATAGACCAACAGGAAATTGAATGATTATGGAGAAGCAATCTCGAGTTAGGTCGTTAAGTTGGCAGGAAAATTTGCAGCGAAGGTAGAAAAATGAAATAAAAAAAAAAATGGAGGGAATTACAGGGTAGAACAGGGGAACAAAAGCTCTGATTGATTTTGGGAGACTTCACGATACATGCCTCTAAGCATTACACTTCATCCTATCCATATATACTGATCTGGGGTTTCTTATATTATCGATTCTAGAAGGTGACAGAAGGAATTGAAGAAACCATTGTAACAAAAAAAAAAAAAAAAAAAGAAAAGAAATGGATCTGCAATTGAATTTTGCTCTTTCTGCCCGCTCTCCACAGCCGTGACGCAAATTCCTCCTTCCTTGGTAATTCCAAGTGTTTCAGCTCCCTCTACTCATACCTCCTGCAACAGCATTTCAATCTTTCCTTGAATGTGTCACTGGGTTCCTCTCCCCCTCTTCGTATTTATTCCGCAACACTGTGAGTCCAAGGAACAGCAGGCCTGGTATACATTCGGATTAACAGCTTCCCTTTTCCTTCTCTATTGTGTGATTAGAATCTATCTTAACTTTATCTGTTATGTGGAACCGTTTCGCGTTGGAACCGGTCAGTGTTTGTGTAAAGAATTCTCCTTTTTTCTCTGCAGCAAAACAAGCTTTTCCTGCAATCATTTGCAGTAGTTTCTCTGATTTCTTCGTCGCTTATGGTTCAGTTTCTTGTTAAATCATGTGGGTTTTCCTTAGAATCTGCTGTTTCAGCCTCCAAGAAACTCCAGCTCCATGAAAAGAAGCTCCAAAAAGGTTGAGTCTGTGCTTCAGTTTTTAAATCTCATGGTTTTCAAGAGACACTTCTGGCTAATTTGATTGCAAAGGTTCCAAAAGTAGTCAATTGCAGACTGGAAAGCAATCTCAATCATAAATTTGATTTCTTGATTGAGAATGACTTTGTGGGTTACAGGACCTTATCTTCTCAAATACTCAAATTCTTAGATCTTTGGGTTCTCATATTAAACCGTCTATGGAATATTTGAATTGCTTTATTATAGTAATGAGAAGATTGTTGTGGCAACTCATCTTTCTTCATGGTTGTTGACAAAAGATTTGAAGGCTCTGATGCAACCATACGTTGAATTTTTGTGAAAATAGGGAATGCCTGTGAATAGTATCTCAAAGTTGATTGTCAGACAGCAGCAGTACCTAATAGAATGGTTAATGCAGTGAAAGCTGTTAAGAATTTGGGCCTTCAACTGGGGACTCCATTTGTAGATGCTGTTGGATGGATATTGGCAGTCACTGAGTCAAGATTGATGATGAAAATGGAAGTGTTTAAGAGAATGGGGTTGACTGAAGAGGATATTCTGTTGGCTGCAAAAATGCATTATAAATTACTTTAATGAATAGCCAAATCTACTGAAGTTATACTTAGAAAAAATGAGCCAGAAATGATAGCTCTTCAATGACGAAGGGAAAAAGTACAGCTGCAATAAAGAGAAAACTTCCACATTTTTAATTTCCTTTTGGCATACTTCTCTTCAATCAGAGAAGTTTTGGTGTTTGTTAGTACCAATTGGTGTTGCTGAAATTCTATTTTGATAGTGCGGAATCCCTTGCTGTGCTGAGAGTTGTTTTGGGAGGAAATCTATTGCTCGTTGTGCTCATTACCCTTTTCATCCTTGGTTTTATCATATTTCATACATATGACAAAGACTGTTTTCTTTTTTCATTCAAATAGAAACCCTTTGGCAATTGGCACTAGTTGTGCTGGAATGTTAGATATCTGGTAATTTTTCTGCTGACAAGAATACAGTTCTCATTTTAGTAGCTAATCCCATGCATAATGTATGTATATCTGGTAGTTGTTTGCAATGCTGTTCTTTCTCTGAATCATTTATTGTATGCAGCCTCCTTTTTCTAGGGTTTGCACCTATGACATTTTGGTTACACAAAAGCAACCTTTACCGTTGCATCAAGCTCACTCTCATTCTTTTATGCATACTATCTCTCTTCCACATTGCAATTATTTTTTCCGGTGGATGAAAAATTCTCAATTGAAGACATAGAGGACTAATTTGTACTTTAACCCCTTTAGTGTATGGCGTGGGATTGATTATAGAATAAGTGGCAAGATCCTAGAGTGAGATCCAATTCCAGAATAAGGCTTGGTCCAAGACCGATCCTGCCTTACTCTCCCACAAAGGTAATTGCAAGTTGCTTCTTTAGTTACAGGGAAAGAGACGTTTGGAATTTCTTTTTGCTCCTCCTTTGGGTTAAATTCACTTGTATGTCTTGTGATTTGCTTGAAATCTTTGGGACATATGTCCGCCTGTAAGACTGTATGTCTAGGTCCTTTAATCTGAACATGTGCCGGTGTCAAACTTTTGGTTATTTTGAGCCTACTTGGACAAATAAATGTTTTCTTTTTCTTTACTTCAAGGTTCGGTTCGTCTGTTAGTTTGCAAACACATAAAAGGATTGGAAAATGAATAGATTGACAAGTGGAGGGTTTCTCAGACATATCTGGTTCTGTTTCTCTTGTTTTTTTAGAATGTACATGTTCAAGCCGTTAATTTTTCTCACGGCTTTGTACTAAAGAGTTTGTGTATCTCCTCTGCGCCATTCGGTTTTCTTTTCAAAGAACCGATCACAATTTATTGTCAATATTAGGTTCATTCTATTTTTGCTAATTCGTTTCCTGATTTGGTGGTACTGAGAAAGAGGCAACTCGCAAGTAACTTGGATGGCAAATCTTCTTCATTTTTGGTAGGGGAAGGAAAGACAGTCAAAGAAAGGAATCAATATTTTGCTTGGGCACCAGAATCACTATTGAATTAGAGTCAGAGAGAGTGATGAATCTGTTGGATGCCGTGTGGATAGGATTCGAGTAAGTTGAAGTATGGCATTATCATCATAAAGATAATCCGTTTAGATCCATGGAGTTGTGAATAGTCAAGCCAATGATTTTCCAAGATTGGCTGGCTTAACAGGTTGCAAACTCTTTTGGACTTTGATGCCTTTCACGGCCTGATTAGCGAATTGTTATTCCATATATACAATAATAGAACCGACAGGTTCCCAACAGGTTGTCCCTGCCGCGGTGCCACAAGCCGGCTACATCTTTTCACTTAGTTTGCTGTTTTTTCTTTTCTTTTTCTTTTTGCTGTTGCTGTAATTTTGAAGGAGATAAAATTCACCCCTAAAACTGAGGTCAATTTTAACGCCATGCATAATTATCACTGAAAAGAAATATGAGCTTTGACAGCAACTGAAAATACGCAGCAGGAAATACCCGAAGGTCTATTTGTCACATTGCATAGCTTTTGCCACAACTACAGATAATACATAACACCTATTGATCCGAGAGGCATTGACATAAATTTGATTAACCCCCCTTTTCCTAATACTTCTCTACAAGTGCTTTTTATTTCTGAACACTCTTTAAAGCAGGTTGTGTTCAGCAGTGATCAATGAGAATGAATTTGCATTTGAAAATACAAAAGGTCATTGATGAACATTGGAAGGATAAGTTAAGAAAATATCTTTGTTAGATATTCATCTATGAGGTGAATCTATAGTTAAGGAGTGGCAAACACAATAGCTGAAAATACAATTTCCACCTCTTTTACTAACGTAAATGTCCATTAAAGAGTTATATTCATAACTATGAGCAGGAAAAATAATATAAATAAATAAAAGGGTTCCATTCAATGGGTTAGAATTGCCTCCCTCTCGCCCCCAACTTTTTCCGAGGATAAAAAGGCATATGATACTCCTTTACCTGTACTAGCTCCAAGTGAGTAGCTAACCAGAGAAAGCTGCTGAAACAATCAGATCAATAGCACACTGTTTAGAAATTAGAATCCTATAATCACTCTCTGTGATTTGGGGAATAATCAAATATACACAAACTTTCCATTATTTTTTGAAAGGTGACTTTTTGTGACTCAAGCCCGTGACATCAGTGAATCCCAAGCACAACACCACCTGTTAGGCTAAAGAAAGAGAAAGTGGCAACTGAAAAAAGTGATTGCAAGAAACATTTTTGTCTCAGGGATCAAGATCAGTAAATGGGTTCCACAGCAGAAGCGAAAACAAGAAGAGGTTGGGAATTACTATAGGAATCAAAGGGTGGACGTTGTTGCAAACTCTTTTCCTTCTCAGCCTCTTCCTAACGTACTCTAGTCTTTGCTCATCGCCCCACCCTGCTTCCTCTACGCCTTTTGCAAGAACCAATGGAGGAGGCTGCTGGTATGGGCACTTGGACCTCCAAGAAGTCTCTGGGAGGCATAATCTAGAGACCCTCTTCAGAGAGAAAGAGATAGCCCACCTTCGACTGAGAGAAAGGTCTTTGCTGCAGAGAATAGGTGGGTAGTCCCAGTAAAGGTAGCACGGAATTTGGGTGGAAACGAAGAACTGAGAGTAGAGAGGTGGACTTGTTGTGGGACTGGTTAGGAGGTGGGTTAGGACATTAAGCCTCTGGTCCCAGGTTGCGTCTTCCATACCATTCCCAAGGACTTCCCAATCCTAACGAGGATATAAGGTCGATTGATGACTGACGACAATATTCCCACTCCGTTTGGATAAAAGAATCGTGAAGCCTGACGAGGTAGAAAGTTACAGTGACAATATTGCAATTGTGTCTTGTGTATTTATCATGATAATATTTTAATTGTTTATTGTATACTTATTATTGTTATATTTAATTGTAATTTGGATCTAATTACTAAGTATCAAGTGATATTTTTATAAATGATTGAATTGAATCGGCTCGTTTATAGTAGACTAATTTAATCCACTGTAAAAGGAAGTTAGAAAAATTAAAACTCTCTCTCTATCACACATATAAGTTTAAAAAAATATTGAAAATGGGAGTATTTGTATTAATAAAACATTTTTTAAGACGCCTTTGAAAGCAAGAGAAAAAAATAAATATTTTAGTTAATCTCTTATCCTTTGAAATGGGATAATATATATTTTCCATTAATTTTCATAGCAAGAGAATTCCTTCTCTTGGGCAAGGTGTTATTAGGTGTTATCTAGGACAATAATATTATCTTAATTTGTGAAAAAGATTTAATTTAATTAGTTTATTGGTAATTTTAATTTTAATTTTTTATTTTAATATTGGTATTAGAATTTTCTTAAATTAACATAAAAAGGAATATGAAAATTGCTGCTTAAGTTTTTTTATATGCAATTTTTGTGCATATTTTGGATTGATATATGTTTAGAAATTTGTTTCTTTCACACATATTGTTATCTTTCTATAAAATTTTGTATGTGATGAAATATTGAATTATGTAACACGTTGTAAAAATTTCATATTTTTTAGTTGTGTATTCTTTAAGAAAAAATATGTTTCTCGTGCGTGTCATTTTTCAAAATTAACACTTAAAATGACAATTTCATATTACAAAATGTACATATATAGAAATTATTCATTGTAGGTATTTCAACTATATATTATTTGTCAATTTTAGTTGTGCTAATTAAAAGTAATTGAATTTTAAAATTTTAAATTAAATTTAAAATTTAAGAAAAATATGAAAAATTAGCAAAATGACTTTTTATTCTTATGTATTTTGATGATGCTTTTTCAACTTATACTTTCATATGTTATTTTTGAAAACCACTGACTCCAATGAATTAAGGAGCTTAAATTATGACATGTTTTAAAATTTCAAGTTCAAATGAAAATGAGTAAAATGGAATATCTATTTAACTAGTTTGGTGTAGAGAATATCACTAATATACATAATAATAATCATTGAGAAGATGTTACATGGCGAATTTAACCGAAGTTATAAAAGGTAATTTCGATTTTATGTTTTAGCCATCAATTAAAAAGGGTTACATGTTGCCTACAAGCCAATAAGAATACACATTTTAATATTATTTTTTTATTATTCTAAAAATGAATTATTTCCTTAAAATTTTAAAATAATTAGTAAAAATATCAAAAAAATATGAAATTTGCACTAAATTTTTCTACCTTTGTACTTTATGAGATCTAATATTATATTTCAATAATTAGCAAATTATAAAAGTGATATATATATTATTTGTAATTTCTAATATATTTTTTAATTTTATTTAAGAAAGAATATGATTTGTATAATGTGAACTTCAATTAAAAGGACATTAGAAAGTATGTTATAAGAATGAATTTTTAATTGAGAAATTTGTGTAGCTAATGAAAACTTTTTTGCACTTTTAAAAATTACAAAATGAAAAATAACAAGGAGCTTATGGAATTTGTTAAACATATAAAATTTTTAATTAATCATTTTGAAACCTTAATGACTAAAAGGTTTAAAGAAAAGGCAAAAATTGATATTGTGCTTAAGTCATTAATGGACTTTTAAAATGCTAAAGTATATTATGAGTTGGAACTCACTAAATGCATTATTTAAGTAGTATGATAACTTAAAGGATGCCTTTATGAAAGCATTTGAAAAATTATTTTTATTATGACATATGTGTTTAATTATTATTTTTAATACTCAACATATATACTTTTTATATATGACAAACTAACTAAAGAGTAAGACTTATTAGGTTGGTAAGATTTTAGGAATCTTTATGTAAAAATTTAAATTAAAATAATCTAGCATTAGTATAGAAGAAGATGATTGGGAATATTATGAGTTTTTAATTCTTTAATTAATTTTAGATTATTGTTAATGTATTTCAATATTAGTGCAAAAATGAATAGTTAAAATATTAGTATTAATTATTGATAAATGTCTAAAGGTTGTTGTAACTATAATTACAAAGAATATTGTTAATGAATTTAACAAAAAGAATAAGCTAAATGGTAAAAATTATGATATTTGGTATTATAAGGTTCAATATAAAGTATGAAGTGATGAAGTTATTAACTATGATATGGTAGATGTTAAGAGGGTTCCTTAACTCAATAAAGGTAAAACTAAAAGGTCTTTAAGGTTTGGAAAAGAAAGAACATTATGTTTTACATAACTTTGCTTTAAAATATGGTGGATGATCTCATTCATGAGTTTAAGAAGCATAAGATAATCTAAGTAACGTGGTTGGCTTTGAAAAACAAGTTTGGGGTACTTTTACCACTAGGCTAAGAGAGCTGACAATCAATTTTGATGTTTATATGAAGAAGTCATATCATAACATGAGGTAACACCTGAGAGTGATGTCTAATACGATCAGTAAGTTCAAAACAATTGGTCATATCCTTATAGATGAATAAGATGTTCATGTTGTCATTTGCTCCATTCTTTCAAATTGGGAGTATATGAAAATTAAAATAATGCAGAATAAGACTATTAAGTCCTTTGAAGATACCTTACACAATTTAATTTTATAAGAGGAATACCTTATGGCTACCAAATCTTCTAGTTAAGTGAATGTGGTTGAAGCTAAGATTAGTTCAAAGGTTGTTTCTAGTTTGAAATGTAAGTATTATTATAAACATTATAAAAATGGAAAAAGAAATGAACAACCATAAAAGAAAAATAAGAATGGTTGTCACAAAAGGCAAAATGGCAAGAAAAAGGACAATACTAAAATAATATGCTATAATTATGGCAAACTAAGCCATTTTGTTTGTGAATACACTAAGCCAAAAAGGATATTCTTTACTTTTACTTATTATTTAGCAAATGTTGTCAATATAGTATTGTTTACTAAATTTAATTTTTCACGGATTGTATATTTAAAAGCTATAATTATGTAGTTAAAAATAAAAAAGCATATGTGAAGTTTTATCAAATTGGAGTTAGTTTAAGATAGGTGTATGTTGAGAATGTAGTGAGGGTAAAAGTTAAAGGGATTAACATTTGCAAATTAGAAATGTGAGATGGTTAAACCTTATTATTTTGTAATGTTTTTTATACACTTAAAATTTAATGAAATCTTATTTTTATTCTTGTTCTTCTATAGACTATAAGCTTATTTTCAAAGGATGTATTATAAATATTTATTATGACATTTCTTATATTGGTTATAGACATTTATCAAATAATTTGTTTGTATTTAATATTAACTATGGTGTATTTAATATTTATAATAGGTATTTTTTATTATTACATCAATCAATGATAATATTGTAAATACAAATATCTAACATACTAGATAAGCCATGTTGGGCAAGAGAGAATGAATAAATTAGTTAAAAGAGACCTTTTAGGGTCACTTGCTAAAATTAAATAGCCTCTTATATGTCAACATTGTCCAGTAAAAAAAACAATTAGAAAACTATTTAGCAAGATTGCTAAAGTCAAAATTTCATTACAATTAGTTTATTTTGATATATGTGGTTCAATAAGTGTGAGGACAAGGTATGATGTCTTATATTTCATTACTTTTATAGGTGATTATATGTGTTATATTCATATTTATCTAATCTCTCATAAATCAAAAGCATTATAATGTTATAAGAAAAATTTAAGTATGATATATAATTAATTGGATAAAAGAATTAAATTCTTAAAAACTAATGAGGACATGATTACCTCTTCGAAGAATTATGTAATGAAAAAGGTATATTTAGATAATTAACTATTCTTAGGACTTTGAAACAAAATGATGTTATAAAGAGAAAAAATATAATACTATTAAAGATGATTTGGTCTATAATGGTATACGTAAATCTCTTAATACATTATTAGGGTGATACTTTATTAACAACTATGTATGTATTTAACCATGTACCTTTTAAATTTGTTACTTTCACATTATATGAATTATAGTTAGTATAAAAGTTTAGCTTAAGTAATTTACAATCAAAATGACCTTAAAATAGTATTACATACTTTAAAAGGGATTCTAAAATTGTAGAAAGTGCACAAAACTATATAAGTACATCTAAATTGAAGTGGAGACAATAGTAAAGAATGAGCATATAAAGCTTATGATTAATGAATGTTGGCTTTATAAAACTTAAGAATAAAAGTACCATGATCATACCATCTATATGATATAAAACTAAGATTCCAAAATAAGCATTTTCTTTACTAAACCATATTAATTTTAGAAAGATTAAAAAGAAAGGACTTAGATGACTTAAGTATAATAAACAAAGCTTGATTAGTTCACCACAGAAATAATCCAAATCACATTAAGACTAGAAGAATTATAGATAAAAAAACCTAAACATAAGCAACAATGAACACACCTAATAAATTAGGTTAATTCTAAGGAGACTTATAATAGTAGATTAACCCATTCATATCCCTCTTATTAGGAACCCTAATTCCAAAAACTTTAAAAACAAATGAATATAACACCATAAAGTAAATTAAGTACTTTAGCATTAACCTAACTTAAGACAAATTATATTTCTCTCCTTCATGTTGTAAAGTATAAGCCAAAAAAAAGAAAAAGCTAGAAAGAGAAACCAAGAAACCTCATTAATAACAAAGTCATTATTTATAATGAACTTTATAGGGTTAGAAATCCATTTCAATTTATTTGAAAAAGTAATGACCTTGATTTATTTAAAAGAAAAAAAAGAGAGAAAGAAAGAAAAACCCATTTTAATTTTATGACTTTAAATTAGAAATTAAGAAATAATTGAAAACCTTAAATCCAGAATTAAATCAAAACAAAATAGAGAAATCAAATGACATATATTTCTTAATCTAGTTAGAGAAAAAGGATAAGGTGATGACATGATTGGTTAGTAGTTATGTTAAAATGATGACAATGCCAATGATTTGTTACGAAGGATTCAAAAAATTGAAGGGAAAGTAACAAGAGTGGAGTTTTTAGTCTTTTAAGAGTTAAACTTTACTTTATGCCTAAAATTTGTTACCTTTTAATATCATAGTTTAAATGGTACAATTAAGCCTTAGCAACATTTTAAACAAGCTTATAGTGATAAATACTGACTAAACTCTTAATTGTTGATCCCAAAAAGTATCCAAAAAGAGGGTAAATTGGATTGAGGAACGATATGTGCCTATAATATATGTAACGTGATAAATAAAATAATTACAATAAATAAAAATTTAACATGGTATATAAATTAATTAATGTAATTACAAAAATGCTTACATTGACTAAAAACAATAAAAAAATTAATTAAATTTTGATTCACAAGACTAGCAACCAATTCACATAAAGAAAAATTATAAAATAATTAAAATGAGTTATGAAAAAAAACTTATTGAGTGTATTAGTTTGAACAATAAAAATCGTTAAGTATAAGATATAATGATTTATAGAAGTTTAAAATTTTTGTTCCTATATCATTTCCTATATATCATTATTTTGAGAGTTTCGAATTCATTATTAAGCTCCCAATAAAAGACTATAACTATAACTATAACATAATTGTTAATTATAATTATATAAAAATGTATAACGTTATTACAATATATTTACATAAATATATATTTCAAATTTTTAATTTCTTGATTTTACAATTTCAAGATGAATACAATTTTTTCTCTTAAGTTTCACTCATTTATAATAATTTTTCTCTCTTTTATACTTTTAATTTTTGAACAAAAATAACTTAAAATAAGTTTCTTTCTTACAATAAATGTAGATGCCGCATAAGATAGAATGATCAATAACCCATTTAAGAAATGCGAATCATTGATAGCCAACTTAAGTAATTATTGGTGATGGATTTAAACTTTCATATCGTGTTTCCAATAATAAGATTTTGAATTTGTTTTTTTTATTGAGTTAAAAAAGAATGTTGTGAAATCAAAACAATTTCAACTTTGATAAGTTAACTTTCTTTCTTTGTTGAAATGTTATGTAACTAAAAAAAAAAAAAAATTAAAAATCTAAGTCATAAGTTCCTTAACAAAACACAAATTTTTTAAAATTGGAAAAAGCTTTATTGATCTTGCTTACCATAATTTTTAATTTTAACTGATAAATCATTTTCTTATGAAATATTTGAAAGAATGAATTTATTTTTTTTATCATCTTGTATTTGTGTACCAATTTATAAGTTACAAAATAATTTTATTAGCATAAAAAGTTTTTAAAAATTAAGTGCCGTTAGTGCAAATTTAATTTTTAAATAAAATTTTATCAACACAAACTTAATTATTTAAAAATAATTGCATTACATGGATTACAATATTTTATATATTCAATCCCTTAAGTCAAAAAACTAACACTTTATATACAAATAAAAATGATTAATTACGTAACTATTTAATTATATTACATATCAAAATTAAATGACCTATAATCTAACATTAGCGACACATTCGTCAAACTTCCAAATCAACTTTAAATAAGTTATTCACGAGGACCGCTCGTTAACTCCCCAGTCGTCATTTTTTGTTTTTTGTTTTTGATTTTGTTTTTTGAAAGCACTATTAAAGTATGTGTGATGAATTGATAAAATCCAGACTCCAAAACCTAAAAACACTCGACCTTATTCCAGTCAGCCGCCTCTGTCTCTCTCTCTCTCTCTCTCTCCCTCTCTCTCCCCGCTCGTCCGTGCGCTCTTCTGGCTGTCGTGGATCTCCTCCTACCCTCTCTCGTAACTCAGCTCTCGTTATAGTTTCAGGCAACGGCATTTTTCTCTTGAAAATTATAAATTTTCCGTTGTAATTATTGGTTTTTATGTAAATTAGGATCGAGCAAAAATCAAATATTAGCCATTTTTTTAGCATGTTCTGGGCAAATATTTATGAATTCTTCCATATTAAGAGGATTCATTTTAATAAAAAGAGAAAAATTGGCATGATTAATGTGTTTTTCTTCCTTGTTTTTGGATTTCTTTTAATTCTTTGTGTTTGGATAGTGAATTAGAAAAAAAAAAAAAGAGAAACTTGAAATTTTTACAGTTTGTATAGACAAGAAGGAATTTTGTAGCAGTTTAATTAAATTCACATTCGATTTTTGGCTGTTGGGTTTCTCTTCACCTTTCATATTAAAATTATGAGAAGTTAAAACAAAGGAGAAACCAACTGTTTAGCCACCAGGCCAGTCGGGTTCAGTTCCAAATTGTCACAGGCCAAGTTAAAACCAACAATTGAAGATTCTGGCACAGGGTCAAACAATTGAGAACCAACAGTTGCTTGGTAGGATACAAATTTCTGATTGAAAACCCTTACTCTGGAATGCTTATCCATAATGATTAGTTTTGGTTGACTTGGTAAAAGGAAAGCTTATTTCTAGAAATATATTGTCTTGATTTATTCTTCATAAAAGCTTCTACTCCTAGAAGGTAAGTGACACTTGCTAGATTTATGTTAGGCATACAATTGTGGAATAGTTATCGTGGTTGTGACAGGGATATCATGTGTTTTGTTTTTTTTTCCCTTTTCTAATTTTGTGCCTTAAAAATGGTTAGCCATCCTTCTATTGTGTGAAGTTTTGGAAGGAAATTTTATTGTTCATTGTGATGCTTATGTATATGACTTCAGGGAAAATGAGCAGTCGGGCAAGTAGAACAGTGTATGTTGGGAATCTTCCTGGTGATATTCGTGAGAGAGAAGTGGAGGATCTGTTTTTTAAGGTAATGCCATCTTTAGGGTGTTTGGAGTCAAATGTTTTTTCATGTGCAGTAACTTTCACACTATATTCCTATTTTCTTTTTTTTTTAATCTTTTTCACATTATGTGTTTGTTTTGAGCATGAGTATAATTCTAGGGAAGTGTGTTTGCCAAAACATTTCACCTAAGAACACAAACTTTTAAACATATTGCCCTGTTGTGTGTTGTGCAGTGTGAAATCTTCAGAGCAGACTCATTACGTTGTGTGTTGGTCCTTTAAGTATAGACTAAGTGTTTGCTGTGATCAAGCTCAGTTAGCTTCTTGGGCATCAAGTTTTGTACTTTTACATTATAGGGTAGCTGAGTTTTTTCTTTTACCTCATTTTGAGGGAGGGAGCAAGGGAGATAGAGAGCCTTTTCCCACTTGAAGTTTCATCTTGTAAGTTGACATGTTAATTGAAGCCCAATGAGATATCGTAAAAGTCCAGCACTTACCTTAACGAGTTGTCTATGTTTGACTCATCATTGATATGATGCAGTCAGTTCAGATGCTCTTTTTGGAAAGTTGATGGAGGTTTACCTGTGGAAAGTGGGGTATAGCTGTCAAAAAGATGTGAAATGGTGATAAGAGTAATAAGCAACTCATATCTTTGGAATGGGATGATAATTAATTCATTCTATTTGCAGTACGGACCAATAGCTCATATTGACCTGAAGATTCCACCAAGGCCTCCTGGTTATGCATTTGTTGAGGTCAGTTTGATAATGGTTGTTTTATCCTTTGTTTATTGCTACCATTATTATTTAAACTTTATTTAATATCCTTGCAGTTTGAAGATGCTCGAGATGCTGAGGATGCAATTCGTGGTCGTGATGGCTACGATTTTGATGGACATCGACTGAGGGTCAGTTGTTTATGCATTTGTGTTTCTCATATGTTGATCAAATGGTAACTGTGATTCTTTTTGATACTTACATATCCCAAGTATATAATTTAGGTTGAACTTGCACATGGTGGACGGGGACACTCATCGTCAGATCGTTATAGTAGCTTCACTGGTGGTCGCGGACGTGGTGGAGTGTCTAGGCGCTCTGAATATCGTGGTATGTATTGAATATGATGCATGTTGTGCCTTGCCCTATGACATTGACAATGACATATGAGATAGTATCAATATCATAGATCTTTAACTTGAATCATTTCTCACACAGTTTTGGTCACTGGGTTACCATCTTCTGCTTCTTGGCAAGATCTTAAGGTGGGCATTTCTCTTTTTGAAACCTATATCGGTTGTGCTTTTTGCCTCTTGCATTTGTACTGTAAATTGTGTCCACTATTCCTTAGCATTTTTGTTTTTTGGCGCCAAATGTTTAATTTTAAGCACTCAGTACAGGATCACATGCGGAAAGGAGGGGATGTCTGTTTCTCCCAAGTTTTCCGTGATGGAAATGGTGAGTTGGCACTTGTATCTGTTAACATTAGTAATGCCGTGTATGTTATGGCCATCTTGAGTTGGTTTTATGTTGGGGATGGGGATCTTTAGAACAACTAATGCTGCTTAACACTTAGTGGGCATGCATATATCTCTTCTGTGCCATACAGTAACACCAACTCTACACCCCCCCGGCCAAAAAAAGAAGAAAAACAAACTGCAAATCTTTTGCATGCATTGTTTTCTAATCTTGCAGTATGTCTGTCTCTCCAGAAGATAAATTCTCTTTTTCCCCTTTTCAAATGTTCAGGCACCACAGGGATTGTGGACTATACAAATTATGAAGACATGAAATATGCAGTAAGATTGTTTCTTGTTTCCCATTATGGTTGTACTGCTTAATTTCCACCCTTGATGTCTATCAGTTGACTAGTATTTGTTTGATTTGTTTTTGTTATGCATTTTCTTTTCCAGATCAAGAAACTTGATGACTCTGAGTTCAGAAATGCATTTTCGCGAGCATATGTTCGTGTATGATTCAAATCCTCTCCTGCTCTCTCGCTTTCTCGCACACACAAAATATGTGTCTTTGTATGTGTGGATGGGATGGTGGGTGGCTTACTAATAGTTCATTTACATGCAGGTCAGGGAATATGATTCCAAGCGAGACTCATCTAGAAGCCCTAGTGCTGTTCGATCTCGTTCAAGAGGACATAGTGGCAGCCACAGTCGTAGTGTTAGTCGGAGCAGGAGCCAGAGGTTTGATTGTGTTATTCTATTTCTTATTTTAGTAATTGGTTAGAGCTGTGCATTTTCTTGACCCTGAAATTCTAATACAGCAAGTCCCCCAGAAACAAATCTTCACACCGCTCACGTGCTAGGTCTAGATCGAGGTCTGTTTCTCGTTCTCGTTCTCGGTCAAAGCCTCGTTCATTGTCAAGGTAATCCCTGTTGCCCAAATGTTGTGGGTAGGTTTTTATTTTATTTTTATGTGAGTGATATGAAAGTTCACTACAGTTTTTGTACTTGATGATTGTTGACTCAAATTGATAAATGGTATTCTTTGGACATCCTTGGAGATATCTCTGAGTCCATTTGGGGAAGAGCTCAAAATGTGGGCTCTGTTTTAGGATGAGTTGTTAGGTAGAATAATGAGAGGAGACAGTCTACCTTTTATAAAGATAAGTAAGCATCATTCTTACACAATTATTAAACGATTTTATGTGCTCCTTGGTGTCTTCTGTCTCTGTGTTAATATTATAACATGTGACCATCCAGTCAGCTGAACAGGTGGAACCTAGGTTCTCTCATCAATTTGTCAATTGTGGTAACAACTATTTGTCACTGGAATATTCTAATAATTGAGGACTCCTACATACTCCCTCCTTGAGGGCTAATGATGTTTTGTGGAATGGGGAGTGTACAATGCCTCAGGCTTCATTTACAAATTTTAATTAACTGAGTCCAAATTCAGTCTGGCCAAATGTTGGATTACTGAACAATGAAAATAGTCATATGCTTTCACTTCACCAATTTGCTTCTAGCAAGTTAGATATTTAGAGTTTCTTGTAGTTTTACTTTCTAATCAAGTTATGAGGTCTCCTCCCATATTTGGGGCAATCTTATTGTGGCATGGACAGATGAAGATTAAGGTGTAGTTTTAGTCATTACCTGAAGTTTATTTTGCGGCTAGCATTGCAAGTTGTGCACGCTATGGAGCCTGATCATATTTTCTTTTGTCCCAATTTTTGATGTTCAAATAGTTGATAATAAGTTGCTTTTTGATGTTTAACCATCAGTAACTTGATTTTGGTTCCAATGTAGCTGGTATGCATGACCTCATGAGTAGTTTCATTTCATTTTCAGCAATGGGGCAACTAAGAAAACAATTAGGATGGAAAACCATCTTCATTCTTCTTTTTTGTTTTATGAAAAATTATCTTGTTTGATATATGCAGCAAACTGGGAATTGGATATTAGGATCTTGATGGAACATGGTTCAGTTCCTGCATCTTTTTGGGTTGTGGAGGTATGCTGTTTTTCAGATGGGCAGCTTTTGAAACCTTCGTAGTGTGTCTGTTTTAATGTAATTAGTGTCATAAATGTCCATGGGTGCTAGATTGGGAACAGTGGAGATATCTGTGACCAATGGAGATTATGGATTGCAATATAAGTGGATATCTTTGAACTAACTGCCAGTGGATCTGGAAGTCACCAGCAATGACCAGTAGAAACTGAGTCATTATCATTTTCTACTCCAGCAATGGCCAAGCTAATAGGACCTGCTTGCTGGGATCTTTGGATTTTGTGGTACAGTAGGGAAGCCTGTTTCTGTCCTGTCCAATGGAGTTTGTTAATAAGATATATAATATTGTTTGATTGGATATTTTCTTTTGATCATATTTTTTTGAGTTGTCTGATTATTTACTTTTTCCTAAAGATCTATGGCTTTTCTCTATATGGCTTTCAAATATCATAACCCTGACGTGGAAGAGGCATCAAGGTTCTTGGGTGAGAGTTGTTAAAAGGAGCGTTTGGATTTTAAATTTGAGTTGTTTCTGGAACTTTTGCAGATCCCGGTCAAGGTCAAGATCTCCTCTCCCACTTGTAAGTTATTTGATGTGCAGGTTTAGCCAATGTTTCAATAATATATTTTCTCTTGAACTGGGTTTAATTTGGTTTGCTTGACCACTAAGTGACTCTGTATAGAAATGGAGATTCTTCGTTGCTGTATAATTGTATCCTTTCAGATCTTTTAAGTCAATATTAATCTGTCCTCTGAAATTGTAGGTAAAATGTGCGAAGAAAATATAAGGCACTCATAGTGACAATATATGGCCATAGCCTACAAACTGAATGTATCTAACCCATGTAGTTAGGGGACTTCCATTGGGATTTAGTCATTAGAGTATGGTCAGACATATCAATGCACATTATGACTCTTGTTTTTTTATTTTTTTATTTTTTTATTTTATCCCTTCTTATCATCCATACCTTGCAGCGTGAGAAGCACACAAGCAAAAGCCCAAAAAAGCAGAGTCTTAGCAGGAGTCCGAGGCGTAGCAGGAGCAGGAGCAAGAGTTTGTCACGGTTCTTATTCTTTTTCAGCAAGTGTTTTACTAGTCATAGTTTAGGCATTACATATGTCTTTCAGTTTAAGGGTATTATTTTATAACTTTTAATTGCCCTGCTCTGTTGCACCGAGAACGGTTCTGATTCTTCTGCACGGCGAACTTGTTTGGCAGGTGATGCGTGATTATTGTGGAGCCACAAATAAACTCCGAAAGCTCTGAGCCTTTGATCAAAATATTGTTTGTCAAAATAGGATATATTTGAGGAATATCAGATATGGGCTTCGATATTATTCCTAGAGTATGATCCGAATCCTGTGGCTTGCATATTTTTAGGTTTGATTTGGACTTTTTGTTTCCCCGTATCAGTCATCTGTAAGAATTTGGTGGCTGTAAGTTGCTTATCCCGTTGGATTACTTGAATGGGATCTATCAAATTGGCTTGTATGCCAAGCATTTAACGGTAGACTTGGACTTGTTGGCCAACATTTATGGGGACCAAACAATGTATATTTGGGAATTTGTATGCAGAAGTTGGCGAGGCCGCAAACTGGATTTGCTGATCGACTTACAGCTGAATGAACTTTAAATTTGTAGCAAATTAGTGTGGTATATTAATACTGAAGCAAAAATTTTTCACAAAGCCTTCGATTTTTTTATTTTGTTTTTTAATTTATTGAACGGTTCAATGTCATATATGGGAAGCAAGGAAAAGTGGAAATTCATCATAATAGCCATAGTTTTTTGTTTTCTAGGCCTCGCCATTTCTACTTTCAATTATATTGCAACTCATGGATTAATTAGCGCTTCGTTTGGTTCATGTGAAAATTAAGAAAAGATAAAATACATTGCAAACTATGTTTGCCCTCGTTAGATTACTCCGTGAAAAAGAAAGTTATTGAAGAACCGGGTGAAAATTTTGTTTGGGGCAAACAACTTTTTAATCTCACCATTTTGGTGAGAAAACGGAGAGAAGGTAGAAAATAATGTTGTGGTTTTTGTTCAATTACTACTCTTTTTGTCATCATTTGTGCTTGGAAAATGTTAGTAGATTGGCAAGTTTGAGAACATCTATTTTCTTTTTCTTTTTAATTTTCCTGTTAATATTTAGATAAACTATTTACTTTATTTCTTAATTTCTAATTTATCTAAATAAAATTTTCCCTTTCTTTTTTCTGTCCTTTATTTTCTCTTTGGCTTCTTTCTAATTAACTTTGAATTCAAACATATTGTAAGTGACAATCTAAACTTTGGCGCCCCCCCTTTTTTTTTTTTGTTTTTCATAGTTAATAATCGAGGACTTATTTGGTACATATTGAATAGTATAATATAATACAATATAAGATATTAAAATATAAATTATTCTATTTTATGTTTGAAAAGTAAATATTAAAGTGAATTAAAATAATTGTATTATTATTATAATATAATTAATTATTTTTATTATTTATTTTTAACTCATTGTTATCACAAATAACTAAAATTAAGTGTTACAATTATTGCATTTTCCTTATTAGAAATTTCATAATATTGATAATTTTTTTAATTTTTAGTTAATTATACAAAATGATTATTAAATTAATTTTGTAAAATTGACAAGATATGCCAAAATTATATAAACTAAATTTCTCTCCTCTCTTCTTCTCTCTTCTTTTTTCTTTAATTCTCTTTTTTATTTTTCTTTTACCATTTCTCTCACACACATAGACATAAAGATATATAAGAAAGAAGGAATGGAGTAATGAGAGAGAAAAAATGAGATAGAATAGAAAGAATTGAAGGAAGAAAATGAGAGATGGAAGAGAAAGGTGAAGGTAAAAGAAAGAGTGAGATAGCCAAATATGGGAGAGATAGAGCGAGGGAGTGAGAAAGATTGGTGGTGACAATAGTGATCGTAATGGAGGGAACTAATAATTAGTGGCGAAGGTAGTTTAAACAATGACAAGAATAAAGATAAAAGATTAAAGAGATTTAACTAATATTAGAAGTTTTTATATAAAAGATATTTTCAAAAATAAGTTTAGCCCACATCATGGGATAGTTTGTTCAATTCATAAAGATATATGAGATAACATGAACTTATAAATATGGAATAACAATCATATATTGGCCTTTTAAAATGATTTACCAAATATAAGATATAATGGGATAAGATTTACTTATCTTGTACTATTTCACATAATATCATGTGCCAAACATACCCTAAGGCCTTATGTTATTATTTTGTTTGTTTAACTCATTTTCCTTTGTCATCTATTATTAATAAATACCCTTTTTTTTTTCAATGACATATTTTTAATATTATTATTAGTTAAAGACAAAAGAGTGCAAAGAAGAAGAAAGAGACAAAACATAATCTCAAGAAAGAAGATAAAAGGGAGAATGTGAAGTAAGTAGGAGGAGAGAGAGGAAATAGAATAAAAAGAGAGAGAGAGAGAGAGAGAATGGCCATATAAAGGAAATGTTAAGGAAGGTAAGTGTCTATAGAGAGGTAGAAGAAGGCTAAGGGAGATTGCATAATGAACAACTTTAGAGAAAAAAGAGTAAAAGAAAGGGGAAGAGAGAGTTAGTGGCAAAAAAAGAAAGAAGTATGTGCAAAGAAAAGAAAGAGTAGAGAAAAAAGATTTAAAGAGATAAAAGAGAGCAAAGAAAGGGAGAAAACAAAATATAAAGAGAGGTGAGAGGGTGAAGAGAGAGTTAAGAAGAAAGGAGAGAAAAATAAAAAAAGTGATCATTTGGCTTGTATCTCAAGCTTGTGAAGGAAGAAAGTTATAGCTCTATATAAGCACATAAAGAAGGGTATAGGAATTTTGTTTCATACTTGTAAACTCTTATCTTGTACCAAAAGTTTCATTCTTCTGTTTAAACTACCTTCTTAATCTATTTGGTTCTTCTCTTTCTCTTATTTTGCTTTTTCTATTGTTTAAACTTACTTGGAATTAATTCTTTAATCTCTCGATTCCCTATTAGCCAACTTGTGATATTAATAAGGCATAATTTAGTAAAAAAGGAGATTTGGGCGAACTTTGTCAAGAACTAGTTCTAAGCACACCCTATAAGCTTACTGTAAAGTGTGATGCTACTATAAATGAACTTTGTGCTTAAATGATGAGTTTAAGCTTATTGTATGTTCTAATAATTTGAGCTCTACAACATAACGCATCATTTTAATGTTAATGATTTTGTTATTTGACCTAGTTCTTGTTGTGATTTGAATTCCTTACTAGTAGATTATGTAGTTGATTGCTTTTTGGATTAAATCTACAATTGCAAGAATGATATGATATTAGTTTCTCCTTAAACCATTTATGAAGCTTGTGTTTTAGCCACGATCCATGAAGTTACTTGAAGATTCATACATTTATAAGCATTTCCTCTAGCATTACCCAAGTATCTTGATGTAGAAAGGTTACTAATATGTGTTTATGGTGTGATAGTCCTCATGTACATTTCTCATGAAGCATGAACCATTGTTAGAGATTTATTGTAAGAATGATGACTTGATTATCATTGTTGAAGAAGAAACAAAGTTTCATGAGGAAGTGCATGGCATTGGTAGAAGAGGATAGGAAAAAATTATAATGAGGAATTGTTTAGTAAATTTGTTGATAATGAAAATTTTATAAGCTTCTACAAGTGATGAGAGCATAAATAGAATTGCTAACAAAGAAGGTCAAATTGAAGAGTCTATTGTGGTGATTCATAAGGTGCATGATGTTGAAGAGTATGTTTATGCTTCATGATGTCCTTAATTTTGAACCCATTAGTATGGACTTTAACACTTGGAAAAAGCAACCATAGACATCTTAAAGCAATAACCTAATGCATTTAACTTGAAATTACTTGCCAAAGTAATAAATGATAGTTTTGAGTTTGTACAATGGGAAGCACTTGGTTCTTGAGTTAGAGATGTTATTTTAAGTTACTAGTAATTTAGTCTTAGATGACTTATGTTTCATTATGTTGGTAAACTAATTCCTTCATATGCTTCCTAACGTCTAATCAAGATTGAAATATGTAGACATGTTGGGCCCAAATTACATGAGGGAGTAGTTTTGAATATTTTCAAACATTAACCAATTTTTATCATTCATTACAACATAAATGATTTAAAAGAACAATTTTCTTGTGGTAGTTCAAAATCACTACTATAAAATATTAAGGTAGTAATTATAACTGTTGCTTAAAAAAATGTTTATAAAGTGTAGCCATAGTAGGTTTTATGTAGTAATTGGTTTCAAATTGTAACAATATCTTAAAGCTTCCAAATCAGAAGGGTATTTGGCTGAAGAGTGTTTGGTGTTTTGCTTTAAATATATGCATGATGGAGTGAAAACTCATTTTATGTGATATAATCAATAAGTTAACACAATAATGAATGTGCACACACCTTTATTTCTTAATAAAGACTATGTAATAGGCAGTAAAAGGAAAAGGAAGGTTAAGACCTTTACTTTAGATGTTGTTTCTTTTTAATAAGCATATAAGTATATATTGTTTAATTGTGGATATGAAGAAGTTGAGAGATATATTAAGTAAGTTTAAAATTAGATTATGATTTAATCTTAATTCAATCTTGTCTCTTTAAATTACCCTATGTTTACTAATTATTATATTTATTTCAAAAAACATAGATAATTGATGAGTGGAAGACAAAGAAAGAGATGAGCAACAACACAAAATCATAGCCAGGATTTTCCAACTTTGTTTCAAAAGAAAGTTGTAGATAAGGAGGTTTCTCCTTATATTTAATGATTATCTATTAGTCTTAATATTACGGCAAAGTGTTTTATTGAATATGTTATTGATGGCTACAAACTCCATATGAGGAAATAAGATGCAAGGTGTAAGACACAAAATAATGGTGTTACACTAATAGCAATAACAAATAGCTTTGCTAGTTTTAAAGATCAAAATCCATTAAAGATAGAAGTGAGCTATTATGGATCAATTATAAAAATCATTAAATTAGATTATTAGAGTTAATTTGATGTTGTTTTGTTTACATATGATTGGTTTAAGTTAGAGAATAATGACTATGGGCTTACATATGTTAATTGCAATAAATTATGTTATTTGAATGATCCTTTTGTATTGACATCTCAAGTTCACTAAGTTTTTTATATAATAGATCTAATTAAGAAAAAGTTTTATTATGTAATTCATTAGATTCTTAAAGAGTTATTTGATTAGATGAAGAAGACAATGTAAAGTATAAGATATATTTTAGGGGAGCTAAATGTAATAGCTTTAAATGTGGGAGCCATTGTTAGTGTCAACAAACTAGTTTGATAAGAGGAGACATGTGCAGTACCATAGTTAACCTGCGAACAAATGATCTACCTTTTGAAAAAGATTTAGACCAATTGAATGATAATAAATGATGATGAAACACTGAGGAGTGGATGGATGCAAATAATTAGAGAAACAGGTATATATATATGTTAATTAAGTGTTCTTGCTTTGAAATTATGATGATATTATATCCTAACTTCATTTGAAATATGGTTGAATTGATTGTACTTATTTGATATTTGCTTTTATATGTATAAGCTTAAATAATACTTAAAATGCTTATATGTCCATTCTATTATGTGTTATATTTTGAGATATTATCTTGCATTCATTTTAAATGTTAATGCTTGGTTGTTTTTCTTTTATCATGGCTGTATTACTTATCTATGATGTAGACATTGATTTGGTGAAATATAATGTGTGAATAGTATGGCAAAAACACAATTATTGTCATTACTTTAATATTTCTAAACTTTTTAATCCTTATGTATTTTTAGCAGTTATTAGCCATGAAGAAATAATTTATTTAAAGAAAGAAGGCTTTGTTTAATATAAGAGAGGTAACAATTTCAATCTCAAGTATTTTAAGATAGTGAACATCAACACAATAAAGACATACATAAGAAGAGATGCAAATTGGACAACCAAATATTATGTGATTAAGCATTTCTATTATAAGTAATAGGTCACAATAAATTCAAATAAGTGTAAAAAAAGGTAGACAGCTAATGAGTATTGTTTGTGTAAGGGGGCAGCAACATAAAAAAGACAAACTCTAACAATCAACAATTAAGAGGGATAACTTGTGGTTAAATGGAAACATAACCTTTTATAGAGGAAGCATTGAGCCAATAGTAAGAAGCTATTAAGCCCATTTTTGATGGCTAATGTTGGATTTGTTGTCAACAACATCTCACATATTTGTCCTTGTTGATTTGATGTTGTGAGTGTTGTTGAGATGCGTTTACTGCATTTACAAAGTGTTAGTAGCTGATTTATTCAAGGGTTAAGAAAGATGGTGTTGGTGGAATATGATGAGAATAAAGAGAGAAAGTAAGGCCGAAATCAGCATGCTGCTAGTCCTACCTTGCGCTACCAAAAATGACAAGTTAATTCTGATTGATGGTAGTGTTTTGGCTGTAAAGAAAGCACTAATTGTTGTAACTAGCTGTCTGTAAGATTGCTTTTCATATGGCACAAATGAAATTTCTTTGACAAGACATGTGTTGTTGCCTTTAAGATTGTATATAGCAGTGGCATTGTAAGTTAATGCTGACCATTGACCCTAAATTCAAGGAATCAATGCTGATTGTTGATTATAGGGCAATCCTTGGGAATCAATGCTAGCCATTGATTGTAGGGCAATCCTAAACTCGAAGCTTATAAATACCCATGCAGTTACCAAAAGAAAGCTAAGGCATAACAGGTAGAAAGCATAACACACAGAGAGCATAGCTAGTAGAGAGAGAGCATAGAACAGGAGAGAGCATGTAATAGCAGAAGTAGAAAAACTTGTAATGGCAAAAGCAGAAAGATTGTAGTGACAGAAGTAGAAAAAAATTATAGTGATAAAAGCAAAAAAATTATGGTGGTAGAAGAAAAAAAAATTGTAGTGGCAGAAGCAGAAAGATTGTAGTGGTAGAAAAAAGGAAAGAACCTGCAGAGGAGAGACAACAACAACAATAGAAAGAAAGAGAGATAGCAATAGGGACAAAAAAAAAGGATAGAAACTACAAAGGAGAGACAACAGTAATGAAAAAGAGAAGGAAAGATAGTAGTAGCAACAGAAAGAAAAGGAGAGAATAGATAGTGTAGAGTAGAACTTGTGGAGGAGAGATAGCAACAACAGTAGAATGAAGGAGAGACAATAGTGGTAGAAAAAAAGGAGAAGACCTGCAGAGGAGAGAATTGGCAAAGTAGAGCTGGACTTATAGAGGAGAGAACCTACAAAGGAGAGAATCGGTAGAAAGAGCTGTAAAAATAGGTAGAGAGAGCTGCAGAAATAGGTAGAAAGAAACCTTGTAGAGGTAGAGAGAAAGTTATAAAACACGATAAAGAGAGAACATGGAGCACAACAAAGAGAAAGCTGTGAAATCAGTAATGAAGAAGGAGAGACGGGCAAAGCTTGAGTAAAGAATAGTAGTGAGGAAGGATAGAATGGTAGAAAGCTTGAGCAGAGACTGGTAGTGAGAAAGAAGAAGAACTGTTGTTTGCCACAGAAACAGCCTGTACACATGGAGAGAGCTTTCTTAAGGAAGTTTTTGTTATAACTTATTTATGTACTTTTTTGAAAAAGGGTAGGAAACCCTTGGAGTGATTGGGTGATGATTATAAGTGGTTAAAGAGTGATCCTTCCACAGTGGTTAAGGAGAAATCCTTCCATAACATGGTTGTATCTTTTGATAACTAGAGTGGATTGTGTGATCTGGGAGTGATCTTGTTACATCGTGGATGTAGATCACACATTGTAGGTGAACTGCATAGAAATTCTTTGTGTTTTTGAGTGTTTATGCTTGCTTGATATCCATATGGCTATTCTCATGTAAAGAAACAAGATAAAATTGGATCATAAACTTTAATAGGTCATAGAGGGTTAATCTAGATAGATTTGTAAAAAGTAAGCATCTTACATTGATTTACCCCCTTCCCTTCTCAGTGTAAGACCCAAGAAGGTCTTTATTAATTGGTATCAGAGCCTCAAGTTCCTCTGTTAATCCATTCTACTATGAATATATTATTTGTTGGTTAATATCATAGAGAGTATGAATAATGTTAACAGTAAGGGCACATTCCCATGTTTGATGTACAAAATTATCAGTTACAGAAGAATAGAATGCTCCTATATCTGTTGTCACTTGGTTTAAGTATGTTCGAACCTGTTATCAATGGCTATACTTCTGTTGTTGAAGGTGCTACTATGATGCCTATTGATAAGAAAAATTTAGAGTATGATGAAAAGGTTAGAAATGTCTATGGGACAAATTAAAGAGATAAGGTGTAACACAAACAAACAAATTTGGGACAAATTAAAGAATATTTATGAAGGAGACAAGGTTGTGAAGGAGGCCAAACTATAAATCTGGAGGAATAGATTTGAAGATATAAAGATGTTAAATGTTGAATTGGAGGATGCCTTTTTTACAAGAGTAAATGAAATTGTATGCTTCATTAGAAACTATGGAAAGGAGATTAAAGATGCTATTGTAGCATGGAAGATACTTATAACCTTATCAAAAACTTTTAATGCCAAAGTTTCCTTTATAAAAGATAAAGATTTGGATAGGCTGCCCTTGGATTGTTTACATAGCATATTGGTAGCTTATGAAATGAGAATAACCCTAATAAAGAGAGAAAAGAAGCCTAAGGTAGAGAAGGAGTTGACATACAAGGCAATGAAGAAATTAAAGATTAAAAAATAAGAAAAAGATTCCAATAGCAACTCTGAAGAAGAAGATAGTGATATTAAATTTGATAAAATTATGATATACATCACCAAAAATATGAGGAAAGGAAAAGGGAAGTACAAGGGAAAATTACCTTCAAAGTGCTTTAATTATGGAGGCATTGGACACTTTGTAATGGACTGCCCAAAGAGAAAACAAGCAGATAGTGATTATAATGATGAGTTAGCCCCAATGAGGAGAACAAAGAAATCCGGTAATTTTAAAGTTGAGAATTTAAGTGCCAAAGGGCAAAAGAAAGTCTTTAGATTCAAAAGAAGAAATTTCTTGAGCAAGTTAGATGAAAAAGATTTTAAAGAAGAAGCTAATGATGATTCTGATGATGATGTTGTAGAAAATGTGATAGTTGTATAGTTAAATGATGAAAAAGAATCCTCAAGTGATAAGGAGTCAAATGAAGAGGAAGAGAAAGAAATGGTGCAACAACTTGAAATTGAATTGAGAACTTGTTTGCATAAAAATAGCAAGCTAGAAAAAGAGGTAAATTAGTTTGAAGTAAAGGAGTTTACTATTGATAAATTTGATCTCTAAGTGAAAGAAAATGAGTTTGAAGTAAAAAAAAAAAATGAGTACTTGAAATGAATTGAGGAGTTGAATGTACTTGAGGCAGAGCAAGGCAAAATATATGAAGATTTTGGTGCTAAGGTGATTGCGCAAAAGTAAAAAGTGTTGAATTTGCAAGCCAAGCTATACAAGGATGAATTTGAATTGAAGAAGTATGAAGAAAGCTTTATACAGGCTTTGGAAGTGAGAGGAGAGTCCTCTTTAACAGATGCTATCAAGGAGGATGTTACCAAAAAGTTGGATGACTGTCTAAGCAAACAAAAACCTCATTCCATGGGGAAGGAAAGACTTGGTTATATTGAAAAGCCAAGTAAGAGGGTAGAAGAGAAGAAAAAAATTGTGTTTGTACTTGAAAGTAAACACAAAGAAACGATAAAATTGAAAGAAGTTAATGTTATGGAGAAGAGAAACCAACCCAAGCTAAAATGAGTTAGGAAAGGTTGCCATAATAGGTGCTAAGATTGGATATGAATTTGTTAAAAGAAGAAAATTCAGATTTGAAGGATTTTGATGGTGTTGTAATAAGTATGGGCACAAGGCTTATATGTGTTAGAGTAATGAGTTTATAATAAAGAGGAATGTGAGACAAGAGTTTAGGGGGAGACATATTACTGAGGAATGCTTGACATTGCTACTTAGTCAAAGAATGCAAAGGAGAACACTTACATATGCTCCTATGTTTGGTCGAAGAAGAAAAAAAGGAAGGGAAATGACTATGGTTTTGAAAGTAGCCTTAAAAGTTTCTAAGAAAGAAAAGCCATGAATCTTGGATAATGGCTACTCTTCACACATGATAGGAGACTCTAAGGTGCTAAAGGAAGTAGAAAAATATGATAGAGGGTTAATCACATTTGGTAATGATGGTGTTTTAAAGATTAAAAGTGTTGGTTCTGCTAAAATTGGTGCAGAAAAACTGAAATTAGAGGAAGTGCTTTATATTGAATGGCTAAAACACAATTTAATCAGTGTTAACCAACTTTATGATGATGGGTATGAAGTTACTTTCCACAAAAATGGTTGCATAGTAAAAAGATTAAGTGATGGTGCTGTCCTTACAATGGAAAAAAGAACAAATGGAAACTTATACCATGTTTCTAGTAACAAAGATGCATGTTACATGAGCACTAAAGTTGAGAATTTGTCGTGGCATAGGAGATTGAGACATCTTAGACAAAAGCAGTTGAACAAATTGTTTAAAAATGAAGCTGTGAAAGATGTACCCAAACTGAGAATAGAAAGAAATACCATTTGCAACACTTGTCGAAAAGAAAAAAACAATGAATGCTACTGGAAAAATTGTGGAGATTATAAAAAAAGGAGCCATTGGAGTTCATTCATTCAAATATATTCACCAAATCTTTGTTAAGAGAGATGTTCTAGAAGTTAAGGCTGACCTTATGTGTTCAGCCACCCCTTAAAGGTTGAGCTATGCCTCTAATCTCCCCTTTCCTTCCCTATTCTATTATACATTGGATTTGTTGTTAAAGGGGGAGATATTTTGCATAAATCTAAAAAGAGTATTGATCAAAAAGGGAAGTAGCTTGATAAATCCAAAGGGAACAATCAAATAAAGGGGGAGAAATTGCCAAGGTGGAGAAGCAAAAA
>JAHLGO010000001.1:5021519-5036081 GCA_020615895.1 Ceriops decandra
TGCTTAATTGCTGACTTATGGATTTAATTTATTACTAACAAATCCAAAAGGGGAGATTGTTGAGCTCATCTTTGATGACTAATGTTAGATTTGTTGTCAATAACATCTCACATATTTGTCCTTGTTGATTTAATGTTGTGAGTGTTGTTGAGATGTGTTTATTGCATTTACAAAGTGTTTGTAGCTAATTCATTCCCAACTTAGTATAAAAAAAATCAAGATCTTGGTAACAAATCTCCTTCCTAACTTGAAACCTTTGAGGCCACTCATAAAATAAGGTTTAATTGAGAATACAAGGTCTCAAATGAAACACCTTATCAAATTGTAAGTACTTTGTTTTTTTTTTTTTCATTTTTTAATGGTATAAGATCTAAGGTTTTGCTATACTTTTTCACTTATAACTTAACTTGCTTTAGATTTAAAATTGGATTAAAGAGCTTTAAACTCAAGGAGAAGGATTAAGTTGTCAAATTTATATGGATGAATTTATTATAGTTATGGCAGAATAGCATTCTGGGAGGGAGAGGTTTTATGGAAAAGGTGTCAATTGCATATCTTTGAAAAATGATAAGGACTTTTTTAGATCTCACAATGAAAGGGGGAGGGGGTGAATTAGTGTGAGATGCTTGCATTCAATTTTTATCTTTCTTCTTTACGTAAGAGTGGCTGTACGGATATCAATCAAATGCATACACCCAAAAACACACGGTAATTTTCACGTCGCTTACCCATAATGTGTAAGCTACATCTACGGTGTGATAGGATCACTCCTAAATCACACAATCCACTCTTATTATTAAAGGATACAGTTATATTGTGGAAAAATCACTTCTGAACTCCTTACAATGATCTTTTGATCACTTGAAGGTTTGATTTCCCAATCACTAGAAGAGTTGATCTTTTGATCACTTTAAGGTTTGATCTCCTAATCACTTGATGAGTTAAACTCTTGATCACTCAAAGGATTAATCTTCGATCACTCCAAGGGTCTTCCACCCTTTTTCAACAAGTTTATTAAAGGTTAGTGACTAACACTTTCCTAAGAAGGATCACTTAATGTGCACAGGCTGCTGTTGCAGAAAATGGTTCTTCTCTATCCTTATTCCCAGTCTTTGCTTAGGCTTTGCCAGTCTATTCTCTGCAGGTTATCTTTAGTACAAGTTGTCTCCCCTTGTAGTAAGTGTTGCCTTCTTTGGTCTTGGCAGGTTTTCTCCTCTACTGCCAAGGCTATTTGCTTCTGCCTTAGTAAGTTCCTTTTCCTGCTGTTGGTGTTACCTCATTTGTTACCTTAGTAGGTTGCCTCACTTGTTGCCTTGGTAGTTTGCCTTATTTACTACCTTGGCAAGTTCTCTTCCCCTGTTACTGGTACTACCTCTCCTGCTACCTTAGTAGGTTGCTTCATCTACTCCTAGAGTTGCTACCTTACCTTGTTACTAAGGCATATTTTCACCTTTACTACTATAAGCTATTATACTTGATTTAGGACATATTTTCTCCTCTACTATTGCAAGTTGCTGGACTTGCTGTTGGGGTACATTTTCTCATTTACTACTGTAAGCTATTATACTTGATGTAGGACATATTTTCTCCTCTACTATTGCAAGTTGCTGGACTTGCTGTCGGGGCACATTTTCTCCACCTATTGCTGATGCTTGCACTTGCTATCTACTACTGTAAGCTATTGGTTTAGCTAGCACTTGTTGGTTGTGCCTACACTTATTGCCTACTACTGGTTATGCCTACACTTACTGGTTGTGCTTGCACTTGTTGGTTATGCTTGCACTTGTTGCTTGTTGCTGGTTGTGCCTACACTTATTGGTTGTTTGTTGGTTATGCCTACATTTGCTATTTGCTGCTGGTTATGCCTGCACTTACTGGTTGTTGCTAGTTATGCCTGCATTTGCTATTTGCTGCTGGTTGTGCTTTCACTTACTGTTGGTCATGCTTCCACTTGTTGGTTTTGTTGGCTGCCCTTGTTGCTCCTACTGCACGTCTTTGTTGTTATTGTTGGCTGCCCTTATTGCTAGTACTGGTTGTGATTGCTGCTACAATTGTTGGTTATGCTTCACTTGCTGTAATTATTGGTTATTATTCATCTGCTGCCAATTGCTGTAAGTTGCTAGATGTGTTGCAAGCTGTTAGATGTGCTGCAAGATCCCTCTTTGGTGGCTGTTGCATATCTTTCTCTCCTTGGGGTGGCTGCTACATATTTTTCTCGCATTGGTGTGGCCGTTGCACGTTTTTCTCTCCTTGGTGTTGTTGTTGCACGATCTTATCTCCTTGGGATGATTGTTGCATATGTTTCTCTCCTTGGTGTGGCTGTTGCACACATTCTTTTCTGGTTTGGTGTGGTTGCTAGCCGTTGCATCTTGTTCTCCCTTTGGTAGGGCTGCATCCTTTTTCTCCCTTTGGCATGGCTACTAGTTGCTGCAACTCCTCTTTTGGTTGGTATGATTGCCTCCTTTTTAAATGGTTGCTGTCATCTCTTCCTTGGCCTGCTGCTGTTGCAAATTCCCTTAGTCGGTCACTTTCTCTTTAGTGGTTGCTTCTCTCTTTGCCACTTAACTTATCTTTGGCTTTAGGTTTGCCATTCACTTTTCCTTAGTTGGCTTTCTCAAATTTCTATAGCATACACATATCTTGAAAGATACATGGGAGTATTTATAAAACCTTGAGATTAGGATTGCAAACTTATTAATGGTTAGTATTGATTCCTAAAGGTTGGCTTACAACTAATGGCCATATTCGATTATTAAAATTTAGGATTAATGGTCAACCTTGACCCCTAAAATTTAGGGTTAATAGTCAACATTGATTCATCTACTTCAAGGTTAACCTAGCATAAACGGTTTTGTCCAATCACCTTTTTGTATCTCAATGGCATTCATAACATTAAATCAACACATACAACTACATAAGATGTTGTTGACAACAAATCCAACATTAGCTATCAAAGATGGGCTTAACAATCTCTCTTTTTGGATTTGTTAGCAATACATTAAATCCAACATTCAATGATTAAGCATAAAGGCACCTGTACCTTTAGCTCCCTTTTTTTCCTGCTTCTCCCCCTTGACAATTTTTTCTCCTTTATTCATCAAGCTACTCCCTTTTTTGATTAGTATATACTCTCTTTGAATTTATGCAAAATATCTCCCCCTTTGACAGCAAATTCAAAAAATAATAGAAGAGGGAAAAAGAGAGGGGTTAGAGGCATACCTTAGCCTCAAAGGGGTGGTTAAATACATAAGTTCAGTCCCTTTTGTTCAAGATGTCCTAATCTCCTATGCCATAACAAATTCTCATCTTTGGTGTTCATGTAGCATATGTTTTTGCTGTTGGAAACTTGGTATAAGTTTCCATTTGTTCTTTCTCTATTAATAAAAACAGCACCATCACTTGATCTCTTTATTATGTAGCCACTCTTGTTAAAAGTAACTTTATATCCATCATCACAAAGCTAGCTAACATTGATAAGATTTTGTTTTAGCCTTTCAACATAAAGTACCTTTTTTCGATTTTAGTTTGTTTGCTCCAAATTTAGCAACACCAACACCTTTAATCTTCAAGGCACCATCTTTGCCAAATCTCATTGACCCTTCATCATATTTTGCTACTTTATTCAACATCTTGGAGTCTCTTATCATGTGTAAAGAGCAGCCATTGTCTAGGATCCATGACTTTTCTTTCTTGGAAGCTTTTAAGGCTACTTCCACAACCATAGTCATTTTTCTTGCTCTTCTTCTTTGGCTGAATTTAGGAGCATATGTAGGTGTTCTCCTTTGCACTCTTTGACTAGGCAACAATGTTTGGCCAAATGTGGGAATCTGTGTGGGTGTTCTCCTTTATACTCTTTGATTGGGCAACAATGTCAAGTAATCCTTAGTAGTGTGTCTAGCCTTTTCACATCTTCCACAAATTTCTCCAAGTAAATCAAATTTGTTTCTTAGTGAAATATGACTTCTTTCAATTGAAGTTGTCTCCTTTCTTGATGAGGTCTTCTCTTAAAATCTTACCTTACATTCCTCTTTATTATAGATCTATTGCTTTAGTACACATTAGCCTTATGCCCATACTTACCACAGCTCTAATAAAATCCTTTAAATATGAATTTTCTTCTTTCACTAAGTTTATTTCTCCTTTGGATGGAAGTTTTCACTACATCTTTCTTAACCCATTTACCTTGGCTTAGTTTTTCTTTTTTTTCCATCATGTCATTGTGCTTACTTTTAGGCATAAATACAATTTTCTTTTTCTTTGCTACCTTCTCATTTGGCTTTTCGACATAGCTAAGGCCTTTCTTATAAAATGAGGTCTTTGTTTGCTTAGACACTTATCCAATTTTTTGGTAACATATTTCTTGATGGCAATTGATAAAGACAACTCTCTTCTCAATTCCATGGCTTGCATAAAGCTTTCTTTATGCTTATTCAATTTGGACTTAACCTTGTGGAGCTTGGCTTGCAAAATCAACACCTTTTACTCTTGTGTAATCACCTTTGCATTAAGATCTTCATGTATTTTGCCTTGCTCCCCAATTCTTTTTAAGTACTCCTTCTTTTTTACTTCAAACTCCTTTTCTTTCACCTAGAGATCAGATTCATAAACAACAAACTTTTCATATAGCTTTTTAAGATACTTTACCTTTTTTTTTCTAGTTTGTTGTTTTTGTGCAAACGAGCTCTTAATTCATTCTCAAGTTGTTGTACCAACTCATCCTCTTTCTCTTCAATTGATTCTTTATCACTTAAAGATTTTAGAACATCATCTACTTTAGCAACCAACATATTCTTTGTAGTATTATCATCGAAATCATCATTAAGTTCCTTTTTATAATCTTTTTAGTCCAACTTGCTCAAATAATTTCTTCTGTTGGATATGAAGAATTGCTTTTTCCCTTTGGCACTTGAATTTCTAGCTTTAAAATAGCTAGATTGCTTTGTTCTCCACCTTGGGACTAGCTTATCATCATCATCACTATCTGCTTTTGTTTTCTTTGGGTAATCCATGACAAAATGCCCAATTAGTCCACAATTAAAGCATTTCAGGTAATTTTCCCTTATATTTCCTTTTTTCTTTCCTTATATTTTTGGTGATGTATGCCATAACTTTATCTAGTTCTATATCATCTTCTTTTTTAGAGCTGTTGTTAGATTATTTATCTTGGTCTTTAATCTTTAATTTCTTCATTGCCTTGAAGGTCAACTCCTTATCCACCTTAGACTTTTTTTCTTTCTTCATTGGGGCTATTATCATTTCGTAAGTCACCAATATTTTGTGCAAATCATTTAGAGGTACCTTATCCAAATCTTTATATTTTATAAAGAAAACCTTGGCATGGTAAGCTTCTAGTTTGGTTCTAAGTATCTTCCTTACCATAGTAGCATCGTTGATATCCTCTCCATAGCCTTAAATAGAGCGCATAATTTCATTGACTTTTGTGAAAAAGGCATCCACAAATTCATTATTTTGAATTTTTATGTCTTTAAATCTGTTCCTCTAAATTCGTAACTTGGCTTCCTTCATAATCTTATCTCATTTGTCAATATTCTTTAGTTTGTTCCAAATTTACTTTGCTATGTTGCACCTCATCACTTTGGTGAATTCTTTGTCTGATAAGGAGGTAGATAAGGCATTTTTTTGCCTTTCCATTACACTCTAAATTCTTCTTATCGATAAGTGTCATAGTAACACCTTTAGCAATAGGGATGAAGCCATTAATAGCAGATTCAAATACACTTAGACCAAGTGATATCAGATATGGGAGCATTCTATTCTTCCATAATAGGTAATTTTATCCATCAAAAGTAGGAATGCCCTTGCTGTTAACATTGTTCATGTTATCCATGATATCAACCAATATTAGATGTAAAGACTCACAGCAGGAACAAATAATTTCAGATCAAAGCAGAAAAATTGGATCAACAGAGGAAACTGGCTTTGATATCACTTGATGAGGACCTTTTTAGGTCTCACACTGAGGAGGGGAGAGGGTGAATCAGTGTGAGAAGCTCACTTTTTATAAATCTTTTTAGATTAACCTTTGTGATTTGTTAGAGTCAATGATCCAATTTTTATCTTTCTTCTTTACGTGAGAACAGCTGTACAAATATCATTTAAATGCAAGTACCCAAGAACACACAACAATTTTAATGTGGTTCACCCATAATGTGTGAGTTACATCTACGGTGTAATAAGATCACTCCTAAATTACAAAATCCACTCTTGTTATTAAGGGATACAGTTATGTTGTGGAAGGATTACTCCTTAACCACTTACAATGATCTCTCGATCACTTGACGAGTTGATCTTCCGATCACTCAAAGGTTTGATCTCTCAATTACTAGAAGAGTTGATCTCCCAATGACTTTAAGGTTTGATCTCCCAATCACTCAAAGGATGGATCTCCTGATCACTCCAAGGGTCTCCCACCCTTTTTCAATGGTTAATGACTAACACTTTCCTAAGAAAGATCACTTAATATGCATAGGTTGTTGTTGTAGAAAATGGATCTTCTCTTTCCTTATTCCTAGTCTTTGCTTAAGCTTTATTGGTCTTTTCTTTACAAGTTATCTCTGTTATAGGTTATCTCTACTGTAGGTTCTCTCGTCCTGCTGCCGATATTGCCTTCTTTAGCCTTGGTAGGTTTTCTCTTTTACTGTTAGGGTTGCTTGCTTTTGCCTTGGTAAGTTTATTTTCTTGTTATTGGTGTTTCCTCACCTACGACCTTAGCAAGTTCTCTTCCCTTGCTACTAGTGCTACCTCTCTTGCTGCCTTGGTAAGTTGCCTCACCTGCTGCCTTAGCAAGTTCTCTTCCCTTACTACTGATACTACCTCTCTTACTATCTTGGCATGTCGCTTCTCCTGCTCCTTTGGCAAGTTGCTTCATCGGCTATCAATGCTACTTGCCCTATTGTCGAGGTATGTTTTCTCCTTTGTTGCTAGAAGCTGTTGGACTTGTTATTGGGGCATGTTTTTTCCTTTGTTATTGTAAGTTGTTAGACCTGTTGTCAGGACATATTTTCTCCTCTACTGCTACCAGTTGTTAGACTTGCTGTTGGGACACGTTTTCTCCTCTACTACAACAAGCTACCAAACTTGCTGTCGAGGCACGTTTTCTCCAATACTGCAGCAAGTTGCCAAACTTGTTGTCAGGGCATGTTTTCTCCTTTTGTTACTGATGTTGGCACTTGTTGCTTGATGTTGCAAGTTGCTAGTTGTGCCTACACTTATTGCCTATTGCTGGTTGTGCTTGCATTTGTTGGTTATGCCTGCACTTGTTACTTGTTGCTGGTTATGCCTACACTTGCTGGTCATGTTTGCCGCTGGTCATGCCTACACTTGCTAGTATTATTAATTGCCCTTACTGCTATTGCTGTACGCCCTTGCTTTTATTGCTGGCTGCCCTTGCTGCTATTGTTGGTTGTGATTGCTATAGTAATTATTGGTTGTGCTTCACTTGCTACTATTGCTAGTTATGATTTACATGCTGCCAATTGTTGTAAAGTACAAGATGTGTTGCAAGCTACTAGTTATGTTGTAAGATCCCACTTTGGTGGCTGTTACACGTCCTTCTTTCCTTGGGGTGGTTGCTGATAATTTTTCTCTCCTTGGTGTGGTTGCTGCATGTTCTTCTCTTCTTAGGGTGGTTGCTACACATTTTTCTCTCTTTAGTGTGGCTGTTGCATGTTTTTCTCTCCTTGGTGTGGCTGTTACACACCTTTTTTTCTAGTTTGGTGTGGCTAATAGCTATTGCACCTTGTTCTCCTTTTGGTAGGGCTGCCTCCTTATTCTTCCTTTGGTGTGGTTGCCAGTTGTTGCAACTCCTCCTTTAGTTGGTATGTCTGCCTCCTTCTTTGGTGGTTATTATCACCTTTTCCTTGGTCAGTTGCTGCTGCAGCAAATTCCCTTGGCCAGTCACTTTCTCTTCGGTGGTTACCTCTCTTTTTGTCTTTCAACCTATCTTTGGCTTTAGGTTTGCTGTTGAACCCTCCTTGGTCGGCTCTTTCAAAGTTCTATAGCATACACACATCTCGAAAGATGCATTGGTGTATTTATAGAGCTTTAAGATTATGGTTGCACACTCATCAATGTTCAATGTTGATTCCCAAAGGTTGCCCCATAATTAACGGCCGTATTCGATTTCTAAAATTTAGGGTTAATAGTCAAAGGTCAATGATTGACCTTGACCCTTAAAATTTAAATTTGGTAGTCAACATTGACTTATCGACTTCAAGATTGATCTGTCATCAACTATTTTGCTAAATGACCTCTGTACATCTTAATGACATTCATAACATCAAATCAACATATACAACTACGTGAGATGTTGTTGACAACAAATCTAATATTAACCATTAAAGATGGGGTTAACAAAATCAATTGTTAAAGATGTTATCAAAGTTCTAATAAACTTTATGTAATTTGTTAGAGATGATGCCCAAATTGAGTTTCAAAAAGAACTTAATGCATAAATACTAGAGTTGCAAAAGAAGATGGAATTACAAACTGCTGCAATAGCCCATCATTTTTATGTAATGTTCCAAAAATTGCAGTAACAAAATCCTAAGCTGAATATTAATTTTGAAATGCCTCTTATAAGTATTCCTTTAACTTCTTCACTTGATGATAGTTTTTGTACTCTAGATCAAGAATTACAACATAAAAATCATTTATTCTTAGGAGGTACATACAGTCCACACATTTAGGTATTCTTCATTTTTTTATTATCATTATTTTTAATTTATTTTGAATATTTCTAAGTTTTCAGCAAAAACTTTGTTTTTCTTTTGTAAGATGATGATTTTGATCAAAATTGAGAACTTCACAATTTTTGTTTAAATTCATTTAGAACTTACGCATGTTCTTTGACTTTTATGTGAGATAGGCTAAATAATAGTAAAGTCATTTGTTGTTAACTATACTAATTAATTACATTTGCTATAATATTTGTTACTTTATGTGATACATTTTATGTGATGAAATTCCCATTTCATTAGATAATAGTGCTTATCATACCAAATATACTACTTATTTAATAGGAAACCAAAATCCAATTGAAGTGGTATTTAAGCATGTTGCCAGGAACCATTGCCTATTTTGTTAGAAAATTACTGCTTATTCTACTAAACTACTACCTAATATATAGTAGATGCTTCAAAGAATTGTTACTTATATCTAGTGCAATGCTTATAAATTTAACAAACTAAAAACCACTGCCTTTGACTTTATGTAGCATTTTTAGTCATAATAGCAACGATTTTGGCCCACTACTACAAGTCATTTATGGCGTAGTGATTATTGCCATTTCTTCCAACTTAAAGTTTCAGTTGCATGTCTACCCATTTTCATCATTAATGCTTCACCTAAACAATTAAAGCATTAGAGTTTTCCTTTCCTCCTTTTGCTACAAACATGACTTTAATTTCTTGTGCAAAGAAAAAAAAGGAAAGGCTAAAGTAAAAGAAACAATTAAAGAAATAGAAGTAAAAGATTTGTGAGATCATAATGATATCATAACATGTGACATATAATAAATCATGATAATGATAATAAAGCTCTAGGTATCAATGATATAGGTTCCAAATAAAACTATTATGGGTAAAAAAAATATTAACTTTAATTTCTTTAATATTTATATTTTAATGTTTATTATTTCCATTAACTTTATCATTCTCAATGAACTTATGTTACTAGTTTCTACAATTCTTAGATTATAGTTATATACTCTTTAGACTTCCCTAAGTAACTAATAAAGTAACTACTGATCGTTTAAGAGTTTAATTTTTGTTTATATGAATTCTTGCTTCCATTAGACACCTCAAATGTTTAGGTACCTTAAATTGAGTTTCCTTCTTATTAAAAATTTAATAAGAGCACTTTAAATTACTTTACTAAGAATTATATTTAATAAATAGTTTGTAGTTTTAAGTGCTTATATCTATAAAATTTTGGATAAAAAGGGTTATTTATTAAAATGACCATTGATTTAAGAGTTTAATTTCTTTTCATGTGAATTTTTGTTGTGCCTAAACACCCTAAAAATCTAGGAACTTTAGATTTCCTTTTTATTAAGAATTTAATAAAAGCACTTTGAATTACTTTATTAAGAATTCTATTTAATAAATAGTTTACAATTTTAAATGCATACATTCATAAAAATTTGGATAAAAAGGACTTATTTGTTATGCTCTTAACTATATCCATTAATATTTGATTTTGTTATTTTTTTTTTCACACAATTTGTTGACGTGTACCTAATATAGTTTATTGTATACATATATGATAACTTTTAAGAAATTTCACAAATGAATTTGGACATTATCCCTAATTGTTATATTTTTATATGATATTCATAACTATTATAAGATCTTATTATTTTCATTTTTTGTCTAATTGCTTTTATCTTTTTTTATATATACTTCAAGGGTATCTAATGATTATATTTTTCATGAAGTAAATAAACATATCACTATAATGTGAAAAACTATTTATAAAGATAATGAAATACATTTCTTCGTCAAGACTTACAATATTAAAAAGTTTATAGATATCATTGTGTATAATTTCAAAAAGTTGGGTTCTTCTTATGATTTTTTTTCATACTCTATTTTTTTTTTTTTTACTTATTATACTATATATATATATATATATTCTAGGATCAACAAAATCTAAATGTGAAAAAAATCTCATTATTAATCAATTTTATTAATCTTTCTTTAAATATATAATCCAATCATTTATATTATAAGTAAATAAAATTTTCATTTATCATGCTTCATGTAATTTCAATATTATTAAACACTGTAAATAAGAATTCTTTTAAAGCTTATTATGTTTCAATTGACATAAAACATTAATAAGAATATAAGAAAAAAATATTCATATTCTTATATTAATTAAAATAATTGGTTCATAACAAATCCTTTTATTATTATACATGTATGAATAGTAACACTAGAGTCAAAATACTAAGTATTATAAGGCATTTTAATTAAATTTAATTCAAAACATATTAAGATATATAATTTACCTTACATTTTTGAATTAAACATTTTATTTTGGGTAATCTTTCTAATAGTGTCCAACCTTTTTTATAAAAGGGAGACTTATCACCATTTTGTTCCTTTTTTGTTTTTAGTCTAAATAACATAAATAAGCTTTTTCCTTTTTTAAATGGGTTGATTTTCATTTTTATTCGTTTCCTAATTTTCTTACCTATAAGATTAATGAAGTAACTCATTTAATTGGTATTATAAATGAATAAATGACTTATTTATATGTGTTATCAAAAGTACTAATTTTGTCACTTTAGTGACAATTAAACTATAAGTATTAGATATGTATAATGTTAATTTGGTCACTTTGATAATTAACAAAGTATAATTTTAACACACACACACACACACACAACAAAAAAAAAAAATATAAAACTTAATATTCATTAACAACAAATAGCATAACATTTGAGTTTATAAGTTTTTCATTAATATATACAATTTATATTCATTTGAACTTAAATTATAATCATATAGTATGAGGTACATAAAATACTAAAAGTTTTTTTCTTTTCATAAAATACTTTAACTAGTGAAATAAAGATTTACCAATTTCTTAAGTATAAATAGTTGTTTATTATGTAATATCATTTAATAAGAATATTTAATCTTTCCATTACATTTTGAGCTATGCTACCTTAGCTCACAAAAGTAAGCCTTATTTTCCCTTTTTTTTTATTTAACAATTATCATACATGTTGACAATCATACATATCATCAAGAACTAAGTATCACCCTTTATGTTAATAAAATTAATAATTCTTTTAGTTCACTTATTTAATTAGAAAACTATATTGTATAAGGGGCTAAACGTAATTTTTTTTATATAAACATCATAAAAACCAAACAATCATAAATAGGGAATCAATAATTTCCAATTTCTATGGTCACAAACTTAAACAAGTAATCCATAATTTCTTAAAGTTTCAAAATCACAAATTATGTTATCACTTGTTAGATTTATTAATAAGAATATTATTCTTAAATATTAATCTTTCAAATTTTGAATATGAATATATCATTAAATTTATAAAATTGAAATTATTGATGTGTTTAGAGAGTTTGTATTAATCTAATAATGAGATTCTCTCTCCTAACCTTATTGTAATCTTATACTATAGATAAAATTTACATCTATATAGGGATAGTTTATGATATTAGCAGGGTTTCCATACCTTGCTTTGTAGTCATCTAGATTAGATGTTTCACTTTCCTACTTTTATGAAAAAAAAAAAAACGAAAAGAAAGAAAAACTATGTAAGGATAATTAAGTGATGAAAAAGGAATTCTTCACTTCAAAGTAATCATGAGAGAATATTCTATTTGTTTCTAATGAGTATTGATTCAAGTCTTTTTGTAAGGTAAGATGATTATTTATAAAGAATTAGTATCTCATCCATGGAATCAATAACTATATGAATGTTTGAAAATAAATATAATTAGATAATATTAACTAAAAACTAATTTTATATTACATCTAATTACTACAACAATATGAAAAACGGATGAATCATGTAAAGAGACTTTATAATAAAGGGATCAATCAAACTATTTTAATAATTTTAACATTTGGATGGTCATGATATATGGTTATATGTCAATATTGATCTATGAATATAAATTGTTAATCAAAGAATTAAGTAATGATAAATTACAAGAGTTTAATTTATCTAATTTTATAAAATTATAATTCTTATTCATTATCAACATATTAATATCGTAATGAATTGCATACACAAAAGAAATTGAGAAAATATAAGATGGAAATCAAATTAGGATTGATTTAAAAATTTAGGAAACTTCATAATCAAATATATGATATTTAAAAATACAAACACTAAAATGTAATTTATTGGTAATTGACTTAAGTGTGGCCTAACTCTGTAACATAACATTAATGGAGGTTAAACTTACTATGATACCACTTGTTGTAGAATGAAAACGCAAAAAGAGGATAACCAAATGCTAATACTTAATTGAACATGTTCTTATAGCCTTATATGGGTTGTAATTGTTATCAATTAGATTTAAGTGTGCAAGTAATTTGAAGCTACATGGAGGGACAAGAAAGTAAAGCCATATGGAGGGGTAAGAAAGTGAATCACAACATAGTAAGCCCTACTAGGTTTTTCATGGAAAAGAGTATATAAACCAAGACCTTGGAAGACATAAGTATGGTGGATGAAAAAACACTAGAACTCTCTACAAAACAAGTGAAAACGGCAAAAACACAACACATGGAAAAAAGGAGAGCATGGCAAGAGACCTTGAGAGAGAAAGCCACCATTGTAAGAGAGAAAGCCACCACCATAAGAGAGAAAGACACCACCGTAAGAGAGAAACAAAGCACCGGGAGAGCAAACGTGAAAAACACACCACTGGTTGAAAGAGAGAAGACCCTAAATGGAAAAACTTAACATTGGAAAAGAGAAAACAAGTGAACACGGCCAAATAGGGGTGGATGGCAAATAGGTGAACGGCCAAATAGGTGTGGACGGCAAAGAGGATACACAGCTAAACAACCTACACGGAAAAAGGGTGAACGGTAAATCCCTATTTGGCCAACCAAGTGAGCACGACAAAACACACCAACAGCTGAAAGAGAGAAAACCTTACACGACCAAACAAGAGTGGATGGCATAACAAGGGTACACAGCTAAAGCACACCAATGGCAAGAGAGACCTTTGTGAGACAAAACCCTACAATAAGAGAGAAACCTCTGATTGGATGTTAAGGAGACAACACGGTAAAGAGACCTTGGATGGCAAGGGAAAGATTGGTCAGCTGAAGAAAAACCATGTGACCAACGACAAGAGAGAGGACACCATTAGCTGGAAGGAAACCGTGTGACTCACGGTAAGAGAAGAGACTGCACACCATTGGTGAGAGGAGACGGTGCACCATCGGTAAGGGAAGAGATGACACACCAACGGGCAAGAGCATCCCAAAGGCGTGAAATGATCGAGTGAGTAAACCCTTAGATAGTGTGTGAAGGTGAAAGCAAACCTGTGAGGCATGAAACGAACGGGGGAGTGCAGCAAACCGTGAAGCGAATGAGTGCGTGAAGTATAAAACTAGTAAAATGGGTAAACTATAAATGTGCATGAGGTGTGAGACCAGCAAAACGTGCAAACCAAAAATGTGCGTGAGACGTTAAATGCCAAACCAGAAATGTAAAGCAGGCCGTGAGACAGTGAGATGGTGAGATTAGGAGATGGGTGAGACCGTGAGACGGTGAAAGTAGGAGTTGTGTAAAACAACTTAGAGAAGGAATTCAGTGAAGCATTGGAAAGAACATAATGTATTTCCAGATTTCTTCAAGAGAGGTTAGAGAGTGTTGTGGTGAACTTATACGGGGCAGTGAAGCAGCTTACTCAATTCAATAGAGGCAAGACAAGTTAGAAGAAGAGTAGACACAGTAAGTGACACTCTTTGAATTGTACTTGCTTTGTATTTGCAATAGTGAAAGGAGTATAGGATTAAGACATCCATTGTAACTACATT
>JAHLGO010000001.1:5036181-5082891 GCA_020615895.1 Ceriops decandra
TTTTTTTTCTTGGAAGCTTTCAAGGCTACTTTCACAACCACAACCATTTTCCTTCCTCTTCTTCTTCTTTGGCTAAACATAAGAGCATATATAGGTGTTCTCTTTTATATTCTTTGACCAAGTAGCAATGTCAAGCATTCCTCAATAGTATGTCTAACTGAAGTTCCCAACTTCACCCTAAGATCTACTAGTTTGTGATACTAAGAGGGGGGTGAATCAGTATCACACCTTTTAAAAACACACTCTGATAATTTAAGCCAAAGTATTCTACTTCTTTAATACTTTTTTTCTTGTCAATACGCAGGTATGTGAACAACTTCAACTTCTTTTTAAAAGAGAACTCTTTCTCACATTCGACTAAGGTAGATTTATTATTACTTACTAATCACAATAGTCATCAAAGTCACCTTTTAGACACCTTGCCTATTAGACAGATCAGATGTTCTTGATTAGGTCTTCTTTAGGTTATGGGTTTGATGATACTTTAGTTGTATTCACAACTTAATTCAAAACACAGAATGTAAATTAAAGTAAGGACATAAGAGATTTACGTGGTTCTGTCAATGTGACATACGTCCACGATGGTAAGGACTTTTCCTCTACCAAGACAATCCACTATACTTGAAAATAACAGTGTGGTAGTCCCAATTTTCATAATGTAGTTATAATGGATGTCTTAATCCTTTATTCCTTTCACTATTGTAAATACAAAGTAAGTACAATACAAAGAGTGTCACTTACTGTTTCTATCCTTCTTCTAGCTTGTCCTTTCTCTGTTGAATTGAACAGGCTACTTCACTGCCACTTAGAAGTCCACCATAACACTCTCTAACCTCTCTTGAAGAAATATGGAAATACTTTAAGTTCTTTCCAATGCTTCACCGAATTCCTTCTCTAGGTTGTTTCACACAACTCCTACTTTCACCGTTTCATGGCTTTACGGCTTGCACTCACGCTTATGGTTTGTCATTTCACGTCTCATGGATTGCCCCACACTTTTGATCAATCACGCCGTTACACATTCTGGTCTCACATTGTTGCACGGTCTGGTCTCATGCTGTCGCACGTTCTAGTCTCATGTTGATGCACATTTTGGACTCACGTTTTAGATTTGTACCCGTTTTGCTATTCTCAAGCCTCACGGATACCAGGTCTGCTTTTTTTCAGGTGGTCTCACAGTTTTCCTCATGCTGGCGGTGTCCTCTCTCTTGTCATTGTTCACCCTCGTTTTGTTGTCCACCCCATTTTTCTATCCATTCTATTTTGTCGTTGACACGTTTTGCCGTCCACCTCTTTGCCGTGTTGTCTGCTTGTCGACCATTAGTGTTTGGCTGTCTCCGGTTTTCTCTTTTGCAACCCACTTGTGTCGTTCGTTTCTCTCTCTAACTCTTTGCCATGTTGTCTTCTTGCTGACTGTTGGTGTTTGGCCATCTTTGGTTTTCTCTTTTGCAACCCACTTATGTCGTCTACTCTAATTTTGGCCGTCATGGATTTTCTCCCTTTTTTACCGGTGGTTTGCTTTTATTCATATTGCCGTCTAGCCCCCATTCTGCCATCCCTTCTTCTTCGGCCGTCTCTGATTTTCTCTCTATTCTGCAGGTGTTATCCTTTTTGGCCGTATTGGGTTTTTTTCTCCTTCCCAACCAATTGTGTATTTTCCGTGTAGGGTTTTCTTTTTCTCTTGCAAAGTTGAGCCCTCCATGTAGCTTCAAATTACTCTTTTGCCCCTCTATGTGGCTTTACTTTTTTGTCCCTCCATGTCAAATTAATTGCACACTTAAATCTAGTTGACAACAATTACAACCCATATAAGGCTATAGGAACAACAATCTCCCCCTTTGTAATTACTGGCAACACTCATAACAAAAGCCATTATGCAGCAATTACAACTCCCCTTAAATATGTGCTCCCCCTTTCTTAACAGCTCCCCTTGCACTGTTGCTTCTCTCCCCATTTGCCAACTAATTACAAAAAAACTTGCAAAGTGGAGATGGAGGATTCACCTAAACTTTAGGCTTGAGGAGGCATTTGCATAGATAGACTCATTTTGTGCTTTCAAACAACTCTATGGACAGAGGTTTAGTTAAAATATCTGAAATTTGATCTTTAGTGTTAACATACTTCAACTAAATTGTACCTTGTTCCACTAGATCTTTGATGAAGTGATACCGGATGTCAATATGCTTGCTCCTTGAATGTTAAATCGGATTCTTGCTGAGATTAATAACACTTTGATTATCACAAAGTACACTTACTGGTAACTGCATTTCAACACCCAAGTTTACCAATTGTCTTTGCATCCCTATCACCTAAGTACATGCTATACGAGCAACCATATACTTAGCCTCGGCTATGCTCAAATCAACACTATTTTGCTTTCTACTTAACCATACAACACATTTTGAACCCAAGTAGAAGCTACAATCGCTGGTTGATTTTCTGTCATCTATATGTCTTGCCCAGTCTATATTAGTGTATGCTCATAGTTTTATAAAATCCATTGCCAGATACCACAAACCCATTTCCAGTGTCCCTTTGAGATATCTTAAGATTCTTTTTACCGCCAACACATAAGATTCCTTAGGATTAGCTTGGAATCTGTTGGCAACACACACAGGTTGCATAAGATCAGGCCTTGATGTTGTAAGGCACAGAAGGCTCCCTATCATCTTCCTGTATTTTGTAGGGCTTGTACTCCTTCTTTCTTGATTTTTTGTTAACTTATAGGCCACTGTCATAAAGGTACTAACAGGTTTGCTATCTTCCATGCCAAATTTTTTTTAGCATCTCTTTGGCATATTTCGTCTGAGAAATAAAAATACCTTCTTCACACTGTTTTATCTATAATCCAAGAAAGTAAGTCATTTCTCCAATCAATGACATCTCAAATTCCTCACTCATCTTCTGTGTAAATTCTTGGCACAGCGAAGAGTGATCCCCTCTAAAGATGGTGTCATCTACATATACTATGATTATCAGCTAGCTTTTCTCTGAGTTGAACACATATAGGTTATTATCAACTGCTCCTCTTCTGAAGTTCAACCTTTTCAAGTATGTATCCAGCCTACTGTACCATGCTCTTGGGGCTTGTTTAAGGCCATACAAGGCTTTCTTCAGCTTGCACATTTGTGTCTCATCTTCACTGATTTGTACTCCATCAAGTTGTTCAATATACACTTCTTCTTTTAAGAGCCCATTCAGAAAGGTTGTTTTTACATCCATTTGATAAACTTTATACCTCTTATATATTGCCAAAGTTAAGAACATTATGATAGTTTCTAACCTTGTCACTGGTGCAAAAGTTTCATCAACATCTACTCCTTCTATCTGAGTGCAGCCTTTGCAAACCAGCCTAACCTTGTTCCTCACTACCTTGCCATCTTTATTGTGTTTATTCCTAAACACCCATTTTGTTCTTATGACATTCTTGTTAGTAGGTCTTGGAACCAGCTCCAATGTATCATTCTTCTCGATTTGATCCAGCTCCTTATTGATAGCTTTGACCCAGACTTTGTCTTATAGCCTCTTCAATAGATTTGGATTCAACTTGTGAGAGTAAAGCAGTAGCTCTCACAATTCTTCTTCTTATTGTAACTCCTGCTGATGGGTCACCTATGATCTAATTTCCTTGATGAGCACTAGTCCACATTTTCTTTGTCCTTCTTTCTTGCACAGTCTTAGTTGCAAAAGGATCTCTTTCTTCATCTTCAAACTCACCCTTCTCTGAGTCTGAACTTACTTCTTGTTCCTTTTCTTCAGGTTAGTATGATTCTTCATCTACATTGAAGTCATTTTCTTCATTGTCCTACCTGAGCTGGTAAAAGTAATCACATCCAGTGATGTGAGAATAGATGAGAACTAGAAAACAATGCAAAATTGTGAAGAACAAGGAGCAAAACTTGGGAAAATTCAATGCTAGGTTTTGGCTGTTGTCTTCTTCCCACTCTATAGCTCATATGGAGTCTTATTAGTATTAGGCCTTAGTAAGACTCTATTCAGTAGATGTACAACTATAAATGTTGCTTTTGTCCAAAATCTTGTGTAAAGCTTGGATTCTAGCAGTATAGTTCTTGCCATTTCAACTACATCTCTATTTTTCTTTTCTACCACCTTGTTCTGTTGTGGTGTTCTTGCTACTACCATTTGGTGAAAAATTTCATGCTTCTCAAGGTAATCTTTAAAAGCTTTATTTGTAAATTCAGTGCCTTGATCTGACCTTAATACTTTGATCTTCCTTCCACTCTCATTTTCAGCCAATCTTATATATTTCTTGAAGCAATTCAGAACCTCTGACTTGTGTTTGAGTTGCATGATGCAGGTCCTTCTAAAATAATCATCAACAAACAAGATGAAGTACTTCTCACCATTCGACCCTTTTGTCCTCATCGGTCCACACAAATCAGTATGCATAATGTCAAGCACTACTTCAGAACTAAACTCTTTGGTCTTATACTGCTTTTTGGCATTTTTTCCTTTAGAGCATGCTGAGCAAACATACTCTCTCTCTCTCTCTCTCTCTCTCTCTCTCTCCCTTGAGGTCGAGAATGTCTTTGATTACATGAGTAGTGGTCAGCTTTCTCATGTTCTTCTGTGTTAAGTGTCCTAGCCTCCTATGCCAAAATTGATTTTCTTCTTCTTTGGTGAGTAAATAGTTATTTAGCTTGTCCTTATCAATCACATATAAATTTTCAGCTGTTCTCTTTCCAGCTGTAACAGTATTGCCTTCTTTACTCTTTACTTGGCAACCTATTTTTGTAAATATCACTTGATGATCTTCATTGTATAGTTAGCTGACATATGCTAGATTATATCTAAGTCTTTCAACTTGTAGAACATCTTTTAGCTTTCCTTTTCCAATATTTACTGACCCTTGACCATTGATGTTAAGTGAATCATCATTGCTAAACTTGACTCTGCCTTCTCCTGACTTGTTTAGCTTTGATAATTTACTCTTGTCTCTTGTCATGTGTGAAGTGCATCCACTATCAAGGATCCACTGCTTATCCTTGTAGTCAGCCTTTAGTGCAATTTTAGTTATGTTAGTCACCTCCCTTTTAGCTTTATATTCCTTCTTTCGAACTGCCTGGAAGATAGCTTTCTCCTTTTTCTCAACTTTGACTATACCAATTGTTTTTACTATGTTATCGAGTGTCTTCTCTTACTCAAGGAGAAGTGTCATGCATTTCTTGGCATTATGGCCATCCTGTCCACACCTTTCATATTGCTCCAAGTCTACCAATATAACAAACTTGTTCTTTGAAACCACTGGTTTGGGCTTCCACCAACACTCCTTGTTAATGTGTCTTTGCTTTTTACAGTATATGTAAGAATTCACGATAGGTGTTCTCCTCTGAATTTTGTATTGTCTCCCCTTGTATGCAACATCGTATCTTCTCAAGTTGGAGACATATACTGGCCTTCTCCACCAGCAGCTACTCCCCTTATGACCCTAAACTCCACAATAAAGACAATGACCTTGAAACTGCCTCTTTTTGGGTCTAATCATAGCTTGTTTTCTTTTGTTCATTACTTGCTATGTAAGCAACGTAGCTGGCTTCTTTGCTTGTGTGACTTTCATTTCAGTCACCTTCTTCTCCTTTTTTTGTTCAGCTGTAGCCCTTTGTTGGCTGACCTTCTTTTCTTCATTTTTGTTTGCCATCCTAGGTTGCTTCTTCAAATCCTCTTTATTCTCAGCTATCTTCTCCTGAGTCACAACCTTCTCTTTCAACTTCTATGGCACATTCTTATTATCTTTAGGCAATGCAACCTCAGATTGTTGCACTTTCTCTTTATTCTTCTTTTCTCTTGTAGAACTTGTTTCTCCTATTATTTCAAGCTTCTACATGTTCTCTTCATTCCTTTTGAATTGTTGCTAAAGTCTTAGCAACTTCTTCTCTATTCCTTCAATTTTTAAAGTCCTTGAGCCAAGCTCTATTGTAAAGTCTTCATATATTTTGATCTATTCTTCAAATGTTCTCTTCAAGTCAATATGTTTAGCCCTTATTTCATCCTTTTGACTTTCAGCTTCCTCAGACTTTGCTTCAACTTGTTTGATGTGAGCCTCCAACCCTTTTATGGTTTTGCCCCTTTTGATTATCTCCTTTGAAGCTGCTTCCAACTCAACTTCAAGATTTGGTTCTTTTTCATCAAGCTCCTCTTCCTCTTCAGAGGTTGAACTACCGCCTTGAGTTGATGCCATAAAGGCCTGCTCATCTAATGATTCTTCATCATCCTTCTCATCAACTTCATTTATTTGACTCACATAACTCTTGAATAAGCCTTTCTTTTCCTTTTATGGGTTGACAGTCTTCTTGCTAGACTTCTTTGATTTGAATGATGGTCTTCTCTATTTTGAATTCGGCTCTCACCGTCCTTATCTTTATCATCAAGTTTCACTTTGCACTGAGAAGCAAAGTGTCCATTCTGCCTACAACGATAACATTTCAAGGACAACTGTCCTTTTTTCTTCTTAGACTCCTTCTTGAATTTCCTTGTGAAGTAAGCCAACACTTCACCTTCACTTTCTTCCTCATCACCATCATCATCCTTACTAGATGATTCTTCCTCTTTTGTTATCTTCAAGTGTCTCATAGCTTTGAAAACTGCCTCTTTTGGTAGCTTTGATGTTGAGAAGCTTTCAGTTGACTTTATTCTTATCTCATATGCAATGAGATTGCATTGGAGATCATGCAGTGGCATAGAATTGAGATTCTCTACTCTCCTTTATGGTTGCTACCTTTGAGGCAAACCGCTTAGGTAGAATTCTCAGAATTTTCTTCACAATAGATGAGTCCTTTTTGTTCTTCCCATGACTTCTAAGATTATTTACAACATCAATAACCTTGGTGAAGAACTTTTGGACTGTCTTATTTTTCTGCATGATGAGAGATTTATATATCTCCTTGAACACTTGAAGGTTGACCTCCTTTATTTTGCCATCACCTTTATAGACTTTTTGTAGTCTGTCCCATATCTCCTTAGTAGATTTGCAGTCCATAACTTTAGCATACTCAGGATCTATAAATGCCAAAATGATGATGTTTAAGGCCTTCCCATTTATCTCAAACTGCCTTAATTCTTCTAGAGTTGGATCTTTATCTTCTTCTAGGGCCACAAAATCCTCATGTACGGATTTTACCATGTTCATGCTCATGGTTGCAAATACTACTTGCATTCTCGATCTCCACATATGGTAGTTGGTTTTGTTTAAGATTGAAACCTTTTTACTATAAGTAGTGCTGGTACCGGTATCCATTTCTCAGTATGTTGAACAAGTTAAAACTTTTGAAACCCTTCAAACTAGTACACCAAGCTGTTAAGCTTTAAATTGGTGGACTTGGCTCTAATACCAATTGAAGTTCCCAACATCACCTTAGGATCTACTAGTCTGTGATATTGAGAAGGGGGGTGAATTAGTATCACACCCCTTAAAAACACACTCTGATAATTTAAGCCAAATTATTCTACTTCTTTAATACTTTCGCTCTCGTCAATAAGCAGGTATGTGAACAACTTCATCCTCTTCTTAAAAGCAAAATCTTTCTTAGATTCTACTAAGGCAGATCTATTGTTACTTACTAATCACAATAGTCCCCAAAGTCACCTTTAAGACACTTTGTCTATTAGACAGATTGAATGTTCTTGATTAGGTCTTTTTTAGGTTATAGGTTTGATGATACTTTAGCTGTGTTCACAACTCAATTCAAAACACAGAATGTAAATCAAAGTAAGGACACAAGAGATTTACGTGGTTCCGTAAATGTGATGTTCGTCCACGGTGGTAGGGACTCTTCCTCTACCGAGACAATCCACTGTATTTAAGAATACTAGTGTGTACTCCTGATGTTCACAATGTAGTTGCAATGGATGTGTTAATCCTCTATTCCTTTCATTATTGCAAATACAAAGCAAGTACAATACAAAGAGTATCACTTACTATGTTTACCCTTCTTCTACATTGTCCTGCCTCTGTTGAATTGAATAGGTTGCTTCACTACCGCTTAGAAGTCTACCACAACACTCTCTAACCTCTCTTGAAGAAATCTGGAAATACGTTGAGTTCTTTCCAATGCTTTACCGAGTTCCTTCTTTAGGTTGTTTCACACAACTCTTGCTTTTACCGTCTCACGGCTTCATAGCTTGCACTTACACTCCTAGTCTATCGTTTCACTTCTCACAGCCTGCCCCACACTTTTTATTAGTCACGCCGTTACATGTTCTGGCCTCATGCCGCGGTTTGGTCTTACACCATTGCACTTTCTGGTTTCACGCTGTTGCACGTTCTGGTCTCACGCCGACGCACATTCTGGTCTCACGTTTAAGATTTGCACCCGCTTCGTTGTTCTCAAGCCTCACGAATACCAAATTTGCTCTCTTCCAAGTGGTCTCATAGTTTTCCTTTTAGCCGGTGTTGTCCTCTCTCTTGTCGTTGTTCACCCTTGTTTTATCATCCACCTTATTTTTTTGTCCACTTTGTTTTGCCGTTGACTCGTTTTGCTATCCACCTCTTTGCCATGTTGTCTCCTTGCTGACCTCTAGTGTTTGGCCGTCTTCGGTTTTCTCTTTTGCAACCTACTTATGTTGTCCGTTTCTCTCTCTACCTCTTTGCTGGTGTTTGGCCATCTCCGGTTTTCTCTTTTGCAACCCACTTGTCTCATCCGTTTCTCTCTCTTGCCGTTTACTCTAATTTTGGCCGTCATGAATTTTCTCCCTTTTCTGCCAGTGGTCTGCTTTTCTTTGTCCTGTCGTCCAGCCCCCATTCTGCCATCCCCTCTTTTTCTGTCGTCTTTGATTTTCTCTCTATTCTACCAGTGGTATCCCTTTTGGCCGTATCAGGTTTTTCTCTCCTTCCCACCTAATTGTGTATGTTTCGTGTAGGGTTTTCTTTTTCTCTTGCAAAGTTGAGGTTTTACTTTCTTGTCTCTTCATGTAGTTTCAAATTACTCTCTTACCCTTCTATGTGACTTTACTTTCTTGCCACTCCATGTCAAATTAATTGCACACTTAAATTTAGTTGACAACAATTACAACCCATATAAGGCTGTGGGAACAACACTAACCTATGCACATCTTCTACAAATTTCTTCCAACATATCAAATATGTTTTCTAGTAGAATTTACTTTTTTTCACTTGAGGCTATTTCCTTTCTTGCTAGAGTCTCCCCCTAGACTCTTGCCTTACATTCCTCTTTATTATGGACCCATTACTCCAACACACACAAACCTTATGCTTCTACTTACTATAGCTCCAACAAAATTCTTCAAATCTGAATTTTCTTCTTTCAACAAGTTCGTACTCCTATCTTTAACAACTATTGTGACAACCTTCTTTCCTTCTTTTGATAGGAGTTTTCTTTTTGCCTCTGCTGAGTTTCTCTTTTACCTTTACCAGGTTTCTATCTGACCTCTATTGGGTTTCTCTCCTCTTTTTTCTGTTGCTATCTCTCTTTTCTTTATGTCGCTACCTTTTTTTTTTCTTTCTCTTGTTACCTATCTTTTATTTTCTATCGCTACCTCTTTTATTCTTTATTTTTTTGTAATCTCTCTTGGTAGTTGCATAGGTATTTATATGCTTTGAGTTTAGGATTGCCCTACCATTAACATTCAGCATTGATTTCTTGAATTCAAGGTCAATGATTATCATTAACTTTTTGAATTAAAGGTTAACAGTCAACATTGATTCCTTGAATTTAGGCTCAATATTCTAGTAGTTTCCAGCAGCACCACAAATCTTAAAACTACTCTTTGCCATTTTAAATGTGTCATTATCTTTGACTTAAGGTCATTTGCAAAGGCAATATTGCTAAGATTACATCTTTTAGCCTATTTAAGCAATGCCTACCATTCCTACTAGTTTTTGATAAAGCTTTCTTGCAATCAATCATTCTAGCTCTATTTCTTCCCATATTTCTTCCCATAATTGTTTGATAAGTGTAGTAGTGACTATTACTGTTGGTGGCTTTTAAGCAATTTCCTTGGCTTTTGCCTCAATAGACTATTTATTAGCTGGTTTTACTGCTAGTTTTGCAATAGTTTGCGCTGCTACCTCAACAGCTTCCTTAACCCTTCAATAAATCAGCTACCAACACTTTGTAAATGTACCAAACATATCTCAAAGACACTTATAACATCAAATCAACAAGGAAAAATGTATGAGATACTGTTGACAACAAATCTAATATTAGCCATCAAAGATGAACTCTACAATTGCTCTTAATTACCCAAATGTTTCTTTTTTAGTAGTTACAAAAAGGGAGCAACAGAAATCATGGCTTAAAACTTTCATAATATAGTGACTTGGGAAATCTTTTAGTTATGGTTCTTTAATGTGTAGACTTTTTCTCTCATGGAACTTAAAGGGTGGCTTTAGTCTTATCAATCTAGGTAATGACTTTTACCTTATTAAGTTTGATAACAAAAAGGATTGCAATTTTGCTCTTGGCAAAAAGTTGTGGTTAATATTAAGGCATTATCTTATAGTGTGACATTGGGTTTAAATTTCTATTTAGAGAAGAAAAGGATTGAAATTTTCCTAATATGGGCATAAATCTTGCAACTTTTAATTGAATATTCCAAGTTTATATGGAAGTTGATTTGAAAAAGCAATTATTTTCTTATTGTCGAGTGAGAGGGAGAATCTATCATATTATGTACAAGGGAATACATTCAATATGTTTTAATTATAGAAACTATGGCCATGTTATTGAGAGTTAGCCTTTATTAAAGGACTCAAATTCAACTAAAGCTAACAACTATAATTAATGCCACTGACCATGATTTGATGTTGGAAAAAGATAGATGAGTTTATGGCCCTTAAACGATTGCCTATTGAACAAGTGGGTAACCATCAATAAATAAGAAATGTGCTTTAACTAGGGAGCCATTTAAGGGTAATATAAGGTAATAGGTAAGAATTCTAGGAAAAACAATATTGGTTTGTAGTTTAAGATATTAAAAAAAAAATAAAAAAGCAAATCTTGGGAAGCTTATTATGGTGAATTCTAATGACAGTTTGCAATCTTATATAGAGGAGGGATCGAATAAAATCGAATTCTAGGAAAAACAATATTGGTTTGTAGTTTAAGATATTAAAACAAAATAAAAAAGCAAATCTTGGGAAGCTTATTATGGTGAATTCTAATGACAGTTTGCAATCAAGTCTTGGGCAATTAATTTAAGAGTTGCTTGAGAGAAAAGGGGATAAATAGAGTCAAATCTGTAGGTAATAATAATTGTCTAGCTAACATGTTAATTGATGATATTCCCATGCAATGAACAAAACAAATTTGTGGAAAAAAACATGTCCAACATATCTATGAATGAGAAATAGGCTTATTCCCCTTAGGCTAGTTGCCACAAGCATCTTAATTCATCTAAACTTAAGAATGAAGCCCATAAACCATTATGCCTTACACCAATCCCCCAAACTCTTTTATGCGATAGTTGAATCTCATATTATCCATGATCAATCCATTTACACTGAAGGGTTCCCAAAACCATCCTCTCTTCACCCCATCTAAAACCTCTAATCTTTCTATTTGTATGATTGTGACAGTGATAGGGAGAAACATCATTAAGCGACCATAAGGTTCATGAGACACCTATGTTAGTTAATGAGCAATAGTTAAATAGAGAGGGCTTTCTCCAACTAACCATTGACTAATACAACTAGTCCATTTAATGGTTTTATTTTATTTTTTATTCTATAATTTTTTATAAAGCCAATGTTTTGAAATTTCTATAGTATAGCTTATGAGCACTTTTCTTAAACTCATAATCTTTTTATTCAAATTCAAGATCCTTGTATAATTATTCTAATGACCTTTAAAATTAGTGGAGTCAAAGAAAAAGAGGTGTATAAGGTGATTAGGTTTTTAAGTATTTTTAAAAAGGAAGCTTAAGGTTATAGCTATGGCATATAGGTTTTATGGAGAAAAGGACAAGTACAAATTAATATACTTCATAAAGATTTTAATTTGTTCTTATAGAGATTCCTAAGTAAAGGGCCCCACTATAATTAATAATTGTTGTGTATTTTAGTTAGCATTTGCACATTTGTTATTAATTTTTTTTATACACTATATAGCCTCTATCTTGCTATTATTACCATATGGCTTATTCCATGTTATTTCAACTCCATTAGTGCTTAGGATAAAAAAGTGCAAGGTCCCAATCTTCAAGCTACACAATAGTCTAAGTTTACCATCTAGATTAATTCTTAAACTTATGGATTTGGGTATTATGCATCTCAAATTCACTTAAACTAGTGGACATATTAAATGAACAAGAGTTACATGTAGATTGCATTAAACTCTTTATAATGTTGAGTTATAGCATCTTTGGCTCGAAGTTACTATTAGCCATTTGTATAAATTTTAATTTGACCATAATCCTTTACTAGTTTAGATGAAAAAGTAGTTGAGTACAACTAGCTCCTCACATCCCTTTAAATTCTATGTGGCTTGGTTCCTCCATAAAGGCTTACATTAAATGATTTTTGAACTTTAAGATGGTGTTTCGTCCTTCCCATTGACCTTTTATCATCCTTTTATGTGTCTTAATGACTAAAATCAATTTGTCTTTGGTTATATTTTCTATCATAAAAAAGGCTTATGGCTTACATAGAAGAGTCTTAAAAAAAGTTGGCTATATAGTTTAGTAGTAGGTTAGCTAAGCTAAAAGTAAAGGTCATAAGGGAATTTGAAAAAGTTCTTAAATAGGAAGAGTTACTTTTGTTCCAAAAGTCTAAGAAACATTACATTATTACTTTTATGTTTTAACTTGTACACTTACATTAAGGAGTTATGTTTTAAATTAAAAGTTGTAAAAACTTGCTAAATATATGGATTCTAAACTAGGTATTTACATGACCTGATAATTAAAATTTTCAATTACTAAGATATTTACTTGAAATTTACTTTCACTACTTTCACTTAGCATTTTGAAACTAAAATATTCTAATTATATTTGCTTTGTTTGATTGAAAATTGCTTGATCAACATGGAGAATAGAAGATGGATAAATTTTGAGAGATTGAGTAATGATATCTTAAATAAGGCTTTGGCTACATTTGCTAATGGAGCTGAAATATCATGCCCATATAAAAAATGTTGTTGTCATTATGGGTACTTTAGGGATGTGATTTATGAACATTTAGTGATTGAGCAATTCTAGCAGGATTATAACATATGGATTCTTTTATGGTAAGAGAGTATAATCAAGTAAAAGGAGACATGATGATGAAATTAAAGTTAATAATAATGATAATATTTATGGGCTTTTATATGACACCTTTAAAGATGTAACAGAACAAGTAAAGCTTGACAAAATTAGGAAGAGTCCTAATGTGCAAGCTAAAAAGTTTTACAAGTTAATGGATAACGGGCAACAAAAATTATACCCTAGTTGTAAGGCTTTTTTTAGGCTTTCTTTTACAATTAAATTCTATTTTCTTAAGTGTCTTCTTGGTCTTAGTAATGTAGCATTTGGAGATTTGTTGGACTTAATTAAGGAGGCATTCCTTGATGCTAAAGTTCCTAGTTTGTTTAATGAAGTTAAAAATATGGTGAAAAAACTAAGACTTAATTACAAAAATATTCATGCACGTCCCAATGATTGTATGCATTTTTGGGATAGGCATGAAAAGTTAGAGTTCTATCACATTTGTGAGGCTACTAAGTGGAAAAACATTAAGGAAGTTGAAAGGGATAAAATCTCTAATACAGCTTCAAAGGTCTATTGGGTGCTAACAAAAATTGTAAGATATTTTTTTTCTAAAATCTAAGCTTTAAAGACTTTTCATGTGCTTAGAAATAGCTAATGATATGGTTTGAAATTTAAAACATTGACCTAAGGATGGTAATATGAGGCATCCTCTAATGTTCAAGCTTGGAAAGATTTTGATATGTTGTATTTATCTTGTGCAAAGGACTCTCACAATGTCAGATTAGGTTTGGCCAATGATGGATTCACTTAATTCTAAACAATGAGCATTGCATATAACATATGACCAATTATGCTTATTAGTTATAACTTAACACCATGGCTGTGTATGAAACCAGAATATATGATGCTCTCTATGATTATTATTGGCCTTAATTCACCTAAAAGTGAGATGTCTTTTTATAACCACTAATTAAAGAATTGGAGTTGTGGGAGTATGGCTTGAAGACATATGATACATATAATAACCAATCTTTCCAAATGCACAAAGTCTTGTTATGGATTATCAATGATTTTCTAGCATATGTAATGTTGTCAAGGTGGAGTACAAAATGAAAGCTAGTATGTCCTACTTATAATTATGATACTTCTTCTTAATATTTATATCATAGCAGGAAAGCATGTTGTATGGATCATTATAGGTTCTTAGATGCTAATCACCCCTTAGAGAAGATATAGAAAATTATTTAATTGTAAGATAAAGTTGAGAATTGCTCCAATTCTTTTGTTAAGGTTAAAGATTATTTTAAAGTTGTCAAAATTTGATAATCATTTTGGAAAGAAGCAAAAGGTAGTGTTTGATAATCCATGAAAGAAAAAATTTGTATTTTTTTCTTTGCCATATTAGGAGAATAATAAATGTTGTCATAATTTAGATATAATGCATATGGAGAAGAACATTTGTGATAGCATTCATAGGACTCTCTTTGACATTCCTAATAAAACAAAAGTTCATGCAAAAGCTCATTTTGATTTTCAAGACATAAGGATAAGAATATAGCTTTAAGCTATTATTTTTAATGATGGTTGATACATTTATTTGTTTAAAGTATGCTTTTTAGTGACATTAAAGGAGAAAACCTTATTTTCTATTGTTATAAAAGATGCCAAACTTCCAATGGGTTGTGCATTTAATATATCTAGATGTGTAAATGAAAAGCAAAAGAAAATCGTAGGGTATAAAAGTCATAATGCACATTTATTAATTTATTACCTTCTTTTAATTACAATAAGAACAACAATACCAAAGCATGTTTTTATGGCCTTGAGAAGGTTAAGATTATTTTTGAAATCAATATGTGGTAAAGTTGTGAAATTATAAGACTTAGACCATTTATAGTGAGAAATTAGTGATATACTGTGGTAGTAAGAGATGATTTTTCCTTTAAGTTTCTTTGATATAATGGTGCACTTGCCTATCCACTTAGTTAATGAAATTAGGCTTAATAGGTATATGCATTGTCATTGGATGTTTGGGATAGAAAGATACTTGTGCAAACAAAAAATGTATATTTGTAATAAAAGTTATCTTAAAGCTTCTAAATCAGAAAGGTATTTGGTTGAAGAGTGTTTGGTGTTTTGCTTTAAATATATGCATGATGGAGTGAAAACTCATTTTATGTGATATAATCAATAAGTTAACACAATAATGAATGAGAAAACAATGTTATTTCTCAATAAAGACTATGTAATAGGCGGTAAAAGGAAAAGGAAGGGTAAGACCTTTACTTTAGATGCTTTTTCTCTTTAACAAGCACATAAATATACAGTGTTTAATTGTGGATATAAAGAAGTTGAGAGATATATCAAGTAAGCTAAGTTTTAAATTAAATTATGATTTAATCTTAATTTAATCTTGTCTCTTTAAATTACCCTATGTTTACTAATTATTATATTTATTTCAAAAAACATAGATAATTGATGAGTGGAAGACAAAGAAAGAGATGAGTAACAGCACAAAATCATAGCCAAGATTTTCCAACTTTGTTTCAAAAGAAAGTTACAAATAAGGAGGTTTGTCCTTATATTCAGTGATTATCTATTGGTTTCAATATTGTGGCAAAGTGTTTTATTGAATATGTTATTGATGGCTACAGATTCCATATGAGGAAACAAGATGCAAGGTGTAAGACACAAAATAGTGGTGTTACACTAATAACAATAATAGATAGCTTTGCTAGTTTTAAAGATCAAAATCCATTAAATATAGAAGTGAGCTATTATAGATAAATTATAAAAATCATTAAATTAGATTATTAGAGTCAATTTGATGTTGTTTTGTTTACATATGATTGGTTTAAGTTAGAGAATGATGACTATGGACTTACATATTTTAACTGCAATAAATTATGTTATTTGAATGATCCTTTTGTATTGATATCTCAAGTTCACTAAGTTATTTATATAAAGGATTTAATTAAGAAAAATGTTTATTATGTAATTCATTAGATTCTTAGAGAGTTATTTGGTTAGATGAAGAAGACAATGTAAATGTACAAGATATATTTTAGGGGAGCCAAATGTAATTGCTTTAAATGTGGGAGCCATTGTTAGTGTTAAACAAACTAGTTTGATAATAAAAGATATGTGTAGTACCATAGTTAACCTGCTAACAAATGATCTACCTTTTGAAAGAGATTTAGACCAATTGAAGGATAATAAATGATGATGAAACATTTAAGAGTGGATGGATGCAAATAATTAGAGATAACATGTGTGTGTGTGTGTGTGTGTGTGTGTGTGTGTGTGTGTATGTTAATTAAGTGTTCTTGCTTTAAAATTATGATGATATTCTGTCCTAACTTCATTTGAAATATGGTTGAATTGATTGTACTTATTTGCTATTTGCTTTTATATGTATAAGCTTAAATAATACTTAAAATGCCTATCTATCCATTCTATTATATGCTATATTTTGAGGTGTTATCTTACATTCATTTTAAATGTTAATAATTGGTGGTTTTTCTTTTATCATGGTTGCATTACCTATTTATGATGTAGACAATGATTTGGTGAAATATAATGTGTGTAATGTATGAAAAGTATGGTGAAAACACAATTGTTGTAATTACTTTAATATTTCTAAACTTTTTAATCCTTATGTATTTTTGGCAGTTATTAACCATGAAGAAATAATTTATTTAAAGAAAGAAGGCTTTGTCTAATATAAGAGATATAACAACTTTAATCTCAAGTATTTTAAGAGAGGACTTGCAAACGAGAGAACTGTTAGAGTATAGCAGAACTTATAGAGGATAAAAAACTTGTAGAGAAGAGAATCAACGAAGAGAGTTGTAAAAATAGGCAAAAAGAGTTGTAGAAATAGGTAAAGAAAAAGCTATGAAGCACGACAAAGAGAGAGTAGGGAGCACAGCAAAGAGAAAGCTGTGAAATTGGCAGTGAAGAAGGAGAGACTGACAGAGCTTGAGTAAAGACTAGTAGTGAGGAAGGAGAGAATGGCAGAAAGCTTGAGCAGTGATGGGCAGTGAGGAAGAAGAAGAATGGTTGTTTGCCATAATAGCCTGTACACATGGAGAGAGCTTTCTTAAGGAAGTGTTTATCATAACCTATTTATGTACTTCTTTGAAAAAGGGTAGGAAACCCTTGGAGTGATTGGGTGATGATTGTAAGTGGTTAAAGAGTGATCCTTCTATAATCATTGAGGAGAAATCTTTCCATAGCATTAGCTGTATCTTTTGATAATAAGAGTGGATTGTGTGATGTAAGAGTGATCCTATTACACTATAGATATAACTCACACATTATGGGTAAACCACGTAAAAATTCTTTGTGTTCTAAGGTGCTTATGCTTGCTTAATATCCATATGACTGTTCTCATGCAAAGAAGCAAGATAAAATTGGATCATAAACTTTAATAGGTCATAGAGGTTTAATGTCAAAGTTTCTTCTATAAAAGATAAAGATTTGGATAGGCTGCCCCTAGATGGTTTACATAGCATGTTAGTGGCTTATGAAATGAGAATAACCTCAATGAAGAAAGAAAAGAAGCCTATGGCAGATAAGGAGTTGACATACAAGGCAATAAAGAAATTATAAATTAAAGAATAGGAAGAAGATTCCAATAGAAACTATAAAGAAGAAGATGATGATATTAAATTTGATAAAGTTATGACATACATCAACAAAAATATGAGGAAAGGAAAAAGGAAGTACAAGGACAAATTACCCTTAAGGTGCTTTAATTATAGAGGCATTGGGCACTTTGCAATGGATTACCTAAAGAGAAAACAAGCAGAAAGTGATGATGATGATGAGTTGGCCCCAATGAGGAGAACAAAGGAATTCGACAATTCCAAAGTTGAGAATTCAAGTGCCAAAGGGAAAAAAAGTCTTCAAATTCAAAAGAAGAAATTTCTTAAGCAAGCTAGATAAAGAATATTTTAAAGAAGAAGTTGATAATGATTCTAATGATGATGTTGCAGAAAATGTGCTGGTTGCACAATTAAATGATGAAAAGGAATCCTCAATTGATAAGGAGTCAAATGAAAAGGAAGAGAAAGAGATGGTGTAACTACTTGAAATTGAATTGAGAGCTTGTTTGCATAAAAACAACAAGCTAGAAAATAAGTTAAAGAATCTTAAGAAGCTGAATAAAAAATTTGCTATTGATAAATTTGATCTCTAAGTGAAAAAAAAAATGAATTTGAAGTAATAAAACAAAAGGAGTACTTGAAATGAATTGAGGAGTTGAATATGCTTAAGGCAGAGTAAGGCAAAATACATGAAGATCTTAGTGCTAAGATGATTGTACAAAAGCAAGAAGTGTTGAATTTGCAAGCCAAGCTTTACAAGGCTAAATCTAAATTGAAAAAGTATGAAGAAAGTTTTATATAGGTTGTGGATGTGAGAGGAGAGTCCTCTTCAATAGATGCTATCAAAGAGAATGCTATTAAAAAGTTGGATGAGTGTCTAAGCAAACAAAAATCTCATTCTATAAGGAAGAAAAGACTTGGTTATGTTGAAAAGCCAAGTGAAAGGGTATAAGAGAAGAAGAAAATTGTGTTTGTACTTGAAAGTAAACACAAAGAAATGATAAAATTGAAAGAAGTTAATGTTATAAAGAAGAAAAATCAACCCAAGTTAAAATGGGTTAGGAAAGATGTGAAATAAACTCTTATCAAAAGGAGACAGGTTGTCAAAGAAGGAAAAAAGGTTGCCATAATAGGTGCTAAGATAGGAGATAAACTTATTGAAAGAAGAAAATTCAGATTTAAAGGATTTTGTTGGTGTTGTAGTAAGTATGGGCACAAGGCTTGTATGTGCTAAAGTAATGAGTTTATAATAAAAAGGAATGTGAGACAAGAGTTTAGGGGGAGACATACTACTGAGAAATGCTTGAAATTGCTACTCAGTCAAAGTATGCAAAGGAGAACACCTACATATGCTCCTATGTTTGATTGAAGAAGAAGAAAAGGAAGGGAAATGGCTATGGTTGTGAAAGTACCCTTAAAAGCTTCCAAGAAAGAAAAGCCATGAATCTTGGATAATGGCTACTCTTCATATATTATAAGAGACTGCAAAGTGCTAAAGGAAGTAGAAAAATATGATAAAGGGTCAATCATATTTGACAATAATAGTGTTTTAAAGATTAAAGGTGTTGGTTTTGCTGAAATTAGTGCAAAAAAGCTGAAATCAGAGAAAGTGATTTATATTGAAGGGCTAAAACACAATCTAATCAGTATTAGCCAACTTTGTGATAATGGGCATAAAGTTATTTTCAGCAAAAGTGGCCATACAGTAAAAAGATTAAGTGATGGTGCTATACTTACAAAGGGAGAAAGAACAAATAGAAACTTGTACCATGTTTCCAGTAGCAAAAACACATGTTACATGAGCACCAAATTTGAGAATTTGTCATGGCATAAGAGATTAAGACATCTTAGACAAAAGCGGCTGAACAAATTATCTAAAAATGAAGTTGTGAAAGATGTATCTAAGCTGATAATAGAAAGAAATACCATTTTTAACACTTGTAAAAAAGGAAAAACAATGAATGTTACACATAAAATTGTGGAGATTTAAAAAAGAAAGCCATTGGAGTTCATTCATTCAAATATATTCACCAAATTTTTGTTAAGAGAGATGTTCTAGAAGTTAAGGTTAACCTTATGTGTTCAACCACCCCTTAAAGGTTGGGGTATGACTCTAACCTCCTCTCCTCTTCTTTTTTCTATTATTTTTTGGATTTGTTGTCAAAGGAGGAGATATTTTGCATAAATCCAAAAAAAGTATATGTTGATTAAAATGGGGAGCAGCTTGATAAATCCAAAGGGAATAATCAAATAAAAGGGGAGAAATTGTCAAGGTGGAGAAGCAAAAACAAAAAAAAAAAAAAAAGGAAGGGGGAGAGTTGAAGGTTGTTTACAAAGTATTATGCCTATATGTAAAAAGGGAGATGTATGTTTCAGTGGGAGCTGTATATGTCAAAAGTTGCTACTTATGCTTAATTGCGGACTTATGGATTTAATGTATTACCAACAAATCCAAAAGGGAAGATTGTTGAGTTCATCTTTGAATGGCTAATGTTAAATTTGTTGTCAACAACATCTCACATATTTATCCTTGTTGATTTAATATTGTAAGAGATATGTTTACTGCATTTACAAAGTGCTTATAGCTTATTCATTCCCAACATGGTATCAAAAAAATCAAGATCTTGGTAACAAATCTCCTTCCCAACTTGAAACCTTTAAGGACACTCACAAAAGAAGGTTTAATTAAGAATACAAGCTCTTAAATAAAACCTTAACAAATTGTAAGTAATTTTTTTTTCATTTTTTAATGGTGTAAGATCTAAGGTTTTGCTACATTTTTTCACTTATAACTTAACTTGCTTTAGATTTAGAATTAGATTAAGGAGCTGTAAACCTAAAGAGAAGGATTATGTTGTCAAAGTCATATGGATGAATTTATTATAGTTATGGGAGAATAACATTTTAGGAGGGTAAGGCTTTATGGAAAAGGTGTTAACTACATATCTTTGAAAAAGAAATTTGATGAGGACCTTTTTAGATCTTGCATTAAGAGGGGAAGGGGGTGAATCAGTGTGAGATGATCGCCTTTGATAAATCTTTCCGAATTAACCTATGTAACTTATTAAAGTTGATGATTCAATTTTTATCTTTCTTCTTTACATGAGAGCAACTATACAGATATCAATCAAATGCAAGCACCCAAAAACACACGGTGATTTTTACGTGGTTCACCCATAATGTGTAAGCTATGTCAACGATGTGATAGGATCACTCATAAATCATACAATCTATTATTGTTATCAAAGGATACAATTATATTTGTAGAAAGATCACTCCTTAACTACTTACAATGATCTCACTTAAAGGTCTAATTTCCCAATCACTAAAATAGTTGATCTTCTGATCACTTTAAGGTTTGATCTCCTGATCACTCAAAGGATTGATCTTCGATCACTTTAAGGGTCTTCTACCTTTTTTGCTCATCTCTTCTCTCCAAGTTATCTTTGCAGCAGGTTGTCTCCCTCTACGGCAGGTGTTGCCTTCTTTGGCCTTGGAAAGTTTTCTCCTTTGCTGCCAAGGCTACTTACTTTTGCCTTGGTAGGTTCCTTTTCTTGTTATTGGTGTTACCTCACTTATTGCCTTGACACATTGCCTCACTTGTGACCTTGGTAAGTTCTTTTCCCTTATTGCCTTTTTTAATGCCTTGGTAGATTGCTTCATTTATTGCCTTAGCAGGTTGCTTCACTTACTGCCAATGTTGCTTGCCTTACTATTGGGGCATGTTTTCTCCTCTACTACTACAAGTTATCATACTTGCTGTGGGACACATTTTCTCCTTTACTACTATAAGTTGCCAGACTTATTGTCAAGGCACATTTTCTCCTTTACTACTATAAGTTGCCAAACTTATTGTCAAGGCACATTTTCTCCTTTTACTGCTAGTGCTTGCACTTGTTGTCTACTGCTACAAGCTATTGGTTTAGCTAGCACTTGTTGGTTGTGCCTACACTTGCTGCCTGCGGCTAGTTGTGCTTGCTATTGGTCATGCCTACATTTGTTGGTTGTGCCTGCACTTGTTGGTTATGCTTGCACTTGCTGCCTGTTACTAATTGTTGTTGGTTGTGCTTGCCGTTGGTCATACCTGCACTTACTAGTTATGCCTACACTTGCTACCTACTGCTAGTTGTGCCTGTACTTGCTGTTTGCTGCCAGTCGTGCTTGGTTTTGTTGGCTACCCTTGCAGTTATTACTGCACACCTCTACTGTTATTATTGGCTGCCCTTACTACTATTACTGATTGTGATTGCTGCTACAATTGCTGGTTGTACTTCACCTGCTACAATTATTGGTTGTAATTCACCTACTGTAGATTGCTACAAGCCTCTATTTATTAGTGAACTATCTCTCCAGGGATTGTGAAAGATGTTTCACTAGAAATATTCTTGTTATTGCTTTAACTCATATTCCCTAAATAATGGATCCCACTCTAATAGCTCTTGAAAAATCCCTCTTTGGTGGTTGTTGCATGTCTTTCTCTCCTTGGGGTGGCTGCTGCACGTCTTTCTCTCATTGGTGTGGCTGCTGCATAACTTTTTCTCTAGTTTGGTGTGGCTACCAGTTGCTGCAACTCTTACTTTAATTAGTGTGACTACCTCCTTTTTGGGTGGTTACTGTCATCTCTTCCTTGGCTGGCTGCTGTTGCAAATTCCCTTAGTTGGTCACCCTCTCTTTGGTTATTGCCTCTCTTTTTGCCACTTAGCATATCTTTGGCTTTACATTTTCCATTCACCTTTCCTTGTTTGGCTCTCTTAAATGTCTGCAGCACACACACATCTTAAAAGATATATGGGAGTATTTATAGAGCCTTGAGATTAGGATTGCACACTCATTAACGGTTAGTGTTGATTTCCAAAGATTGCCTACAACTAACAACCAGATTTGATTCCTAAAATTGATGATCAACGATCAACCTTGACCCTTAAAATTTAGGGTTAATAATTAACATTGACTTATCGACTTTAAGGTTAACCTGACATAAATGGTTTTTTCCAATGACCTTTTTGCATCTCAAAGGCATTCATAACATTAAATCAACACATATAACTACGTGAGATGTTGTTGACAACAAATTCAACAATAGCCATCAAACATAGGCTTAACAATCTCCCCTTTTGGATTTGTTAGCAATACATTAAATCTAACTTTCAACGATTAAGAATAAGTGTACCTGTACCTTTAGCTCCCCTTTTTTCCTACTTCTTCCCCTTGACAATATCTCCCTTTTTATTCATTAAGATACTTCTTCTTTTGATTAGTATATACTCTCTTTGAATTTATGCAAAATATATCTCCCTTTGATAGCAAATCCAAAAAATAATAGAAGAGGAAAGAAGAGAGGGGTTTGAGGCATACCTTAGCCTCAAAGGAGTGGCTAAATACATAAGTTTAGTCCCTTTTGTCCAAGATATCCCAATCTCCTATGTCATAACAAATTCTCATCTTTGGTGCTCATGTAGCATATGTTTATGCTGTTGGAAACTTGGTATATGTTTCTATTTGTTCTTTCTCCCTTAATAAGAACAGCATCATCATTTGATCTCTTTATTGTGTAGCCACTCTTGTGGAAAGTTACTTTATATCCATCATCACAAAGTTGGCTAAAACTGATAAGATTGTGTTTTAGCCCTTCAACATAAAGTACTTTCTTTAATTTTAGTTTTTTTGCACCAATTTCAGCAGTACTAACACCTTTAATCTTTAAGGCACCATCTTTTCCAAATCTAATTGACCCTCCATCATATTTTGCTATTTTGTTCAACATCTTGGAGTCTCCTATCATGTGTGAAGAGCAGTCATTGTCTAGGATCCATAGCTTTTCTTTCTTGGAAGCTTTTAAGGCTACTTCCACAACTATAATCGTCTTTCTTGCTCTTCTTCTTCTTTAGCCGAATTTAAGAGCATATGTAGGTGTTTTCCTTTGCAGTCCTTGACCGGGTAGCAATGTTTGGCCGAATGTAAGAGTATATGTGGGTGTTCTCCTTTGTACTCTTTGACTAGGCAACAATATCAAGTAATCCTCAATAGTGTGTCCAGCCTTTTCATATCTTCCACAGATTTCTCCCAACAAATCAAATTTGTTTCTTAGTGAAATATGACTTCTTTTCACTTGAAGTTGTCTGCTTTCTTGATAAGATCTTCCCCTAAAATCTTGTCTTACATTCCCCTTTATTATACGCTTATTGCTCTAGCACAGATTAGCTTTGTACCCATACTTACTACAACTCCAGCAAAATCCTTTAAATATAAATTTTCTTCTTTCACTAAGTCCATGTCTCCTTTGGATGGGACTTTTCATTACATTTTTCCTAACCCATTTTAGCTTGGGTTAGTTTCTTTTTTCCATCACATCATTGTGCTTGCTTTTAAGTACAAACACAATTTTCTTCTTCTTTGCTACCTTCTCATTTGGCTTTTCGATATAGCTAAGGCCTTTCTTCCCCATGGAATGTGGTCTTTGTTTCCTTAGACACTTATCCAATTTTTTGGTAGCATCCTTCTTGATGGCAATTGCTAAAGACAACTCTTCTCTCACTTCCATGGCTTGCATAAAACTTTCTTTATGCTTCTTCAGTTCAGAATCAACCTTATGGAGCTTGGCTTGCAAAATCAGCACCTTTTACTCTTGTGTAATCACCTTTATGCCAAGATCTTCACGTATTTTGCTATGTTTTGCTTCAAGTACAATTAGCACCTCAATTCTCTTCAAGTACTCCTTCTCTTTTACTTCAAACTCCTTTTCTTTCACCTAGAGATCAGATTCATCTATAGCAAACTTTTTATACAGCTTCTTGAGATGCTTTATCTTTTTTTCCAGTTTGTTGTTTTTGCGTACACAAGATCTTAATTCACTCTTAAGTTGCTGTACCAACTGATCCTCTTTCTCTTCAATTGATTCCTCATCACTTGAAGATTCTATAACATCATTTACTTTAGCAACCAATACATTCTTTGCAGCATCATCATCAACTTCCTCTTTAGAATGTTCTTAATCTAGCTTGCTCAAATAATTTCTTCTTTTGGATATAAAGAATTACTTTTTCCTTTAGGCACTTGAATTTCCAGCTTTAGAATACTTAGATTGCTTTGTTCTCCATCTTAGGACTACTTATCATCATCATCATTGTTTGCTTTTGTTCTCTTTGTGCAGTCCATGGCAAAATGCCCAATTGCTCCATAATTAAAGCACTTTAAGGGTAATTTTCCCTTATATTTCTTCTTTCTTTTCCTCATATTTTTGGTGTTGTAATCTTGGTCTTTAATCTTTAATTTCTTCATTGCCTTGAAGGTCAACTCCTTATCCACCTTAGACTTGTTTTCTTTCTTCAATGGGGCTATTCTCATTTCATAAGCCACTAATATGCTGTGTAAATCATCTAGAGGTAGCTTATCCAAATCTCTATCTTCTATGGAGGAAACCTTGGCATGGTAAGCTTCTGATAAGGTTCAAAGTATCTTCCTTACCATAGTAGTATCATTGATCTCCTCTTCATAGCTTTTAATAGAGCATATAATTTCATTGACTCTTGTGAAAAAGGCATCCACAGATTCATCATCTTGCATTTTTATGTCTTCAAATCTGCTCCTCCAAATTTGTAACTTAGCTTTCTTCATAACCTTGTCCCCTTCATTAATATTCTTCAATTTGTCCCAAATTTGCTTGGTTTTATTGCACCACATTACTTTGGTGAATTCTTTGTTTGATAAAGAGGCATATAAGTCATTTCTCACCTTTTCATCACACTCCAAATTCACACCTTCAGTAACAGGGATGAAGCCACTAACAGCAGATTCAAATACACCTAGACCAAGTGACATTAGATATGGGAGCATTTTGTTCTTACATAACTGATAATTTTGTCCATTAAAAGTAAGAATGCCCTTGCTATTAACACTATTCATTCTATCAATGATATCAACCAATAGTAAATGTAAAGACTCTTAGCAGTAACAAATAATTTTAGATCAAAGAAAACAAATTGGATTAACAAAGGAAATAAGCTATGATAACACTTGATTAGGACCTTCTTAGGTCTCACACTGAGAATGGGAAAGGGTGAATCAGTGTGAAATACTTGCTTTTTATAAATCTTTCTAGATTAACTTCTATGATTTGTTAGAGTTAATGATCCAATTTTTATCTTTGTTCTTTATGTAAGAGTGGTTGTATGGATATCAATCAAATGCAAGCACCCAATAGCACATAACAATTTTTATATGGTTCACCCATAATGTTTGAGTTACATCCACGATGTGATAGGATCACTCCTAAATCACACAATCCACTCTTGTTATTAAGGGATACAGTTATGTTATGGAAGAATCACTCCTTAACCGCTTATGGAAGGATCACTTCTTAACCACTTACAATGATCTCTCGATCACTTGATGAGTTGATCTCTCGATCACTTGAAGGTTTGATCTCCCAATCACTCTAAGGATTGATCTCCCAATTACTCTAAGGGTTTCCCACCATTTTCAACAAGTTAATTAAAGGTTAGTGACTAACACTTTCCTGAGAATGATCACTTAATGTGCATAAGTTGTTATTGCAAAAAACGGATCTTCTCCTTCCTTATTGCCAGTCTTTGTTTAGGCTTTGTTGGTCTTTTCTTTACAAGTAATCTTTGTTATAAGTTATCTCTACTGCAGGTTCCCTCCCTCTGCTACTGATACTGCCTCCTTTAACCTTGGAAGGTTTTCTCCTTTATTGTCAGGGCTACTTGCTTTTGCCTTAGTAGGTTCATTTTCCTATTATTGGTGTTACCTCACTTGCTGCCTTAGCAAGTTCTCTTCCTCTACTACTAGTGTTGCTTTGGTAGGTTGCCTTGCTTACTACCTTAGCAAGTTCTGTTCCCCTATTGTCGGTGCTGCCTCTTCTACTGTCTTGGCAGGTTACTTCACCTGTTGCTTTGGCAAGTTGCTTCACCTACTCTCGGTGCTATTTGCCCTGCTGCAGGGGTATTTTTTCCTCTATTACTACAAGTTGTTGTACTTATTGTCAGGGCACGTTTTTTTCTTTACTACTACAAGCTTTCAAACTTGCTGTCGGTACATGTTTTCTCCTTTGCTACTACTAATTCTTAGACTTGTTGTTAGGGCACATTTTCTCCTTTACTGTAGCAAGTTGTTGAACTTACTGTTGGGGCATGTTTTCTCCTCTTACTATTGGTGCTTGCACTTACTACCTATTGTTGCAAGCTACTGGTTGTGTCTGTACTTGTTACCTGCTACTGGTTGTGCCTACTACTAGTCATGCCTGTACTTGTTGGTTATGCTTGCACTTGTTACTTACTGCTAGTTATGCCTGTACTTATTGGTTGTGCTTATTACTGGTCATGCCTACACTTGCTAGTATTACTAGTTGCCCTTATTGCTATTGTTGCCCTTACTACTATTACTGGTTGTGATTACTACTATAATTATTGGTTGTGCTTCTTCACCTACTGCAATTGCTAGTTGTGATTCATCTGTTTTTGATTGTTACAAGCTGTTAGATGTCCTGCAAGCTACTGGTTATGCCGTAAAATCCCTTTTTGGTGGCTGTTACATGTCCTTCTTTCCTTAGGGTGGCTGCTACACGTTTTTCTCTTCTTGGTATGGCTACTGCTTGTTTTTCTCTCCTTGGGGTGGTTGCTACACATTTTTCTCTTCTTGGTGTGGTTATTGCATGTTTTTCTCTCCTTGGTGTGGCTGCTGCACACCTTCCTTTCTAGTTTGGTGTGGTTGATAGCTATTGCACCTTGTTCTCCTTTTGGTAGGGCTGCCTCCTTATTCTTCCTTTGGTGTGGCTGCCGATTGCTACAACTCTTCCTTCGATTGGTATGGTTGCCTCTTTCTTTGGTGGTTACTGTCACCTCTTCCTTGGCCGACTACTGCTGCAACAAATTCCCTTGGCCAATCACTCTTTCTTTGGTGGTTGCCTCTCTCTATCACTCAATCTATCTTTGGCTTTAGGTTTGTTGTTCAACTCTCCTTGGTCGGCTCTTTCAAATTTTTACCATACACACACATCTTGAAAGATGCATAGGTGTATTTATAGAGCCTTGAGATTAGAGTTGCACACTTATCAATAGTCAGTGTTAATTCCTAAAGGTTGCCCTACAATCAACAGACATATTCAATTTCTAAAATTTAGAGTCAATAATCAAGGGTCCACGGTGAACCTTGACCCCTAAAATTTAGGGTTGGCAGTCAAAATTGACTTATCGGCTTCAGGGTTGACCTGTCATCAATAGTTTTGCTCAATGACCTCTCTGCATCTTAATGGTATTCATAACATCAAATTAATACATACAACTATGTGAGATGTTGTTGACAACAAATCCAATATTAACTATCAAAGATGGGCTTAACAAAATCAGTTATTGAAGATGCTATCAAAGTTCTAATTAGACTTTATGTAATTTGTTAAAGATAATGTCTGAATTGAGTTTTAAAAAGAATTTAATGCATAAACATCAAAGTTGTAAAAGAAGATGGAATTACAAACTGCTATAATAGCCCATCATTTTTATGTAATGTTCCAAAAATTGCAGCAACAAAATCCTAAGCTGAACATTAATTTTGAAATGTCTCTTATAAGTATTCCTTTAACTTTTTCACTTGATGATAGTTTTTGTGCTCTAAATCAAGAATTACAACATAGAAATCATTTATTCTTAGGAGGTACATATAGTCCACACATTTAGGTATTCTTCATTTTTTTATTATCGTTATTTTTAATTTATTTTAAATATTTCTAAGTTTTCAGCAAAAAATTTGTTTATCTTTTTTAAGATGATGATTCTAATCAAAATTGAGAACTTCACAATTTTTGTTTAAATTCATTTAGAACTTATGAATGTTCTTTGACTTTTATGTGAGATGTGTGCTAAATAATAGTAAAGTCATTTGTTGTTAACTATACTGATTAATTACATTTGCTATAATATTTGTTACTTTATGTGATACATTTTCTATGATGAAATCCCCATTTCATTAGATAATAGTGCTTATCATACAAAATATACTAATTTAATAAGAAACCAAAATCCAATTCAAGTGGTATTTAAGCATTTTGCCATGAACCATTGCCTATTTTGTTAGAAAACTACTGCTTATTCTACTAAACTACTACCTAATGCATAGTAAATGCTTCAAAGAATTGTTACTTATTTCTAGTGCAATGCTCATAAATTTAGCAAACTAAAAACCATTGCCTTTGACTTTATGTAGCATTTTTAGTCACAATAACAATGATTTTGACCCACTACTACAAGTCATTTAGGGCGTAGTGATTATTGCCATTTCTTCCAACTTAAAGTTTTAGTAGCATGTCTTCCCATTTTCATCATTAATGCTTCACCTAAACAATCAAAGCATTAGAGTTTTCCTTTCCTTCTTTTGCTACCAAAGTGACTTTAATTTCCTATGCAAAGAAAAAGAAGGAAAGGCTAAAGTAGAAGAAACAATTAAAGAAATAAAAGTAAAAGATTTGTGAGATCATAATGATGTCATAACATGTGACATACAATATACCATGACAATGATAATAAAGCTCTAGGTATCAATGGCATAAGTTCCATATAAAACTATTATGGGTAAAAAAAAATATTGACTCTAATTTCTTATATATTTATATTTTAATGTTTATTATTTCCATTAACTTTATCATTCTCAATAAACTTATGTTACTAGTTTCTACAATTCTTAGATTATAGTTATATACTTTTTAAACTTCCCTAAGTAACTAATAAAGTAATTACTGATCGTTTAAGAGTTTAATTTTTGTTTATATGAATCCTTTCTTCCATTAGACACCCTAAAAATCTAGGTAACTTAAACTGGGTTTCCTTCTCATTAAAAATTTAATAAGAGCACTTTAAATTACTTTACTAAGAATTCTATTTAATAAATAGTTTGTAGTTTTAAGTGCTTATATCTATAAAAATTTGGATAAAAGGGGTTATTTATTAAAATAACCATTGATTTAAGAGTTTAATTTCTTTTCATATGAATTCTTGTTGCTACTAAACACCCTAAAAATCTAGGTACTTTAGGTTTCCTTTTTATTAAGAATTTAATAAAAGCACTTTGAATTACTTTATTAAGAATTGTATTTAATAAATGGTTTACAATTTTAAATGCATACATTCGTAAAAATTTGGATAAAAAGGAGTTATTTGTTATACTCTTAACTATATCCATTAATATTTGATTATGTTATTCTTTTTGTCAAATAATTTGTTAACGTGTACTTAATATAGTTTACTGTATACATATATGATAACTTTCAAGAAATTTTACAAATGAATTTGGACATTATCCCTAATTGTTATATTTTTCTATGATAATCATAACTATTATAAGATCTTATGATTTTCATCTTTTGTCTAATTGCTTTTAACTTTTTTTTATATATACTTCAAAGGTATCTAATGATTAACTTTTTCATGAAGCAAATAAACATATAACTATAATGTGAAAAACTATCTATAAAAATAATGAAATACATTTCTTTGTTAAGACTTACAATATTAAAAAATTTATAAATATCATTGTGTATAATTTAAAAAAGTTGGGTTCTTATGATTTTTTTAATACTCTATTTGGTTCATTTACACTTAATGCAATCTATATATATTTTAGGATCAACAAAATCTAAATGTGAAAAAAATCTCATTATTAATCAATTTTTTTAATCTTTCTTTAAATATATAATCCAATCATTTATATTATAAGTAAATAAAATTTTCATTTATCATGCTACATTTAATTTCAATATTATTAAACACTGTAAATAAGAATTCTTTTACAACTTAATATGTTTCAATTGACATAAAACATTAATAAGAATATATTAAGAAAAATAGTCATATTCTTATATTAACTAAAATAATTGGTTTATAACAAATCCTTGTATTATTATGAATGTATGAATAGTAACACTAGAATCAAAATACCAAGTATTATGAGGAATTTTAATTAAATTTAATTCAAAACATACTAAGATATTTAATTTACTTTACATTTTTGAATTAAACATTATATTTTGGGTAATCTTTCTAATAGTGTTCAACATTTTTTACATAAAGGAGACTTATCACCATTTTGTTCCTTTTTTTTTTTAGTCTAAATAACATAAATAGGCCTTTTCCTTTTTTAAATAGGTTGATTTTCATTTTTATTTGTTTCCTAGTTTTCTTACCTATAAGATTAATGAAGTGACTCATTTAATTAGTATTATAAATGAATAGATGACTTATTTATGTGTGTAATCAAAAGTACTAATTTGGTCACTTTAGTGACAATTAAACTATGAGTATAATATATGTATAATGTTAATTTGGCCACACACACACATATACGTGACACACAAAAAAATATAAAACTTAATATTCATTAACAACAAATATAACATTTGAGTTCATAAGTTTGTCATTAATATATACAATCTATATTTGTTTGAACTTAAATTATAATCATATAGTATGAGGTACATAAAATACTACAATTTTTTTCTTTACATAAAATACTTTAAATAGTGAAATAAATATTTACCAATTTCTTTAAGTATAAATAGTTGTTCATTATGTAATGTCATTTGATAAGAATATTTGATCTTTCCATTACATTTTAAGCTGTGCTACCTTAGCTCACAATAGTAAGCCTTATTTTCCCTTTTTTTTTTTATTTAACAATTATCATACATATTGACAATCATACATATCATTAGGAACCAAGTATCACCCCTTTATGTTAATAGAATTGATAATTCTTTTAGTTCACTTATTTAATTAGAAAACTATATTGTATAAGGGGCTAAACATAAATTTTTTTATATAAACATCATAAAAACCAAACAATCACAAACAAGGAATCAATAATTCCCAATTTCTATGGTTACAAACTTAAACAAGTAATCTATAATTTCTTAAAGTTTCAAAATTACAAATTATGTTATCACTTGTTAGATTTATCAATAAGAATATTATTCTTAAATATTAATCTTTCAAATTTTGAATATGAATATATCATAAATAACATACTTAAATTTACAAAATTAAAATTATTGATGTGTTTAGAGATTTTGTATTAATCTAATAATGAGATTCTCTCTCATAACCTTATTGTAATCGTGTACTTATAGATAAAATACACACACACATAACCATGGGCATGAACGTGGTGAAATGCATACAAAAGGGTTTTGTGGCCTCGAAAGAAAGTAAAGATCCAACCAAAAAGGAGTTAAGGCAGTTTAAGATAAATGGGAAGGCCTCAAACATCATCATTTCAGCATTGACAGATGTTGAGTATGCTAAAATTATGAACTGCAAATCTGCCAAGGATATAGGACAGATTGCAGAAAGTCTATGAAGGTGATGGCAGAATGAAGGAGGCTAAGCTTTAAGTGTTGAAGGAAAGATATAAATATCTCAGAATGCAGAAGAATGAGATAGTTCAAGAGTTCTTTGCCAAGGTTATTGACACTGTAAATGACCTGAGAAGTCATGGGAAGAACAAGAAGGACTCATCGATTGTGAAGAAAATTTTGAAAATTCTGCCTGAGAGGTTTGCCTCAAAGGTAGCAACCATAGAGGAGAGTAGAGATCTCAATTCTATATCTCTACATGATCTCCAGTGCAATCTTATTACATATGAGATGAAGATAAAGTCAACTGAAAACTCTACAACAACATCAAAGGAGGTAGCTTTTAAAGCTATGAAGCAATTGAAGATAAAAGAAGAGGAAGAATCATCTAGTGAGGATGATGATGACGATGACGATGAAGAAGAGGAAGAATCATCTAGTTTAGCAAGAAGACTATCAACCCATAAAAGAAGAAGAGAGGCTCATTCAAGAGTTATGTGAGTCAGAAAAAAGAAGTTGATGAGGAGAAAGATAAAGACTTATCAAATAAGCAGGCCTTTATGGCATCAGCTCAAGGTGGTAGTTCAACCTCTAAAGAGGAAGAGGAGGTTGATAAAGAAGAACCAGATCTTGAAGCTGAGTTGGAAGCAGCTTCAAAGGAGATAATCAAAAAGGGCAGAACCATAAGAAGGTTAAAGGCCCATATAAAACAAGTTGAAGCAAATTCTGAGGAAGTTGAAAGTCAAAAGGATGAAATAAAGGCTGAGCATATTAACTTAAAGATAAGATTTAAGGAACATATCAAAATATGTGAAGACCTTACAATAGAGTTTGGCTCAAGGGCTTCAAAAATTGAAGAAATGGAGAAAGAGTTGCTGAGACTTCAGCAACAACTCAAAAGTAGCAAGGAGAACTTGTAGAAGCTTGAAATGATAGGAGAAACAAGTTCTACAAAAGGAGAAAAGAATGTAGAGAAAGTGCAGCAATCTGAGGTTGCATTGGCTAAAGACAATAAGAGTGTGCCACAGAAGTTAAAAGAGAAGGTTGTAACTCAGAAGAAGATAGCTAAGAATAAAGAAGATTTGAAGAAGCAACCTAAGGTGGCAAACAAGAAAGAAAAAAAGAAAGTCAGCCAATAGAGGGCTATGGCTAAACAAAAGAAGGAGAAGAAGGTGGCTGAAATGAAAGTCACACAAGCAAAGAAGCCAACTATGTTGCCTACGCAACAAGTGATGAACAAAAGAAAACAAGCTGTGATTAGACCCAAGAAAAGGCAGTTTCAAGGTCATTGCCTTTATTGTGGAGTTTGGGGTCATAGTACTTCTCCCTGAGCAAGAGAAGGCACTCAACAGTATAGTAAAAACAAGCGGTATAGTCAAAGCTGAGAAAAAGGGGAAAGTTATCTTCCAACCAGTTTAAAAGAAGGAATATAAAGCAAAAAGGGAGGTGGCTAATATAGCTGAAATTGCACTCAAAGTTGACTACAAGGATAAGTAGTAGATCCTTGATAGTGGATACACTTCACACGTGACGGGAGATAAGAGCAAATTGTCAAAGCTAAACAAGTCAAGAGAAGGCAGAATCAAGTTTGGCAATGATGATTTACTCAACATCAATGGTTAGGGGCCAATAAACATTGGAAGAGGAAAGTTGAAAGATGTTCTGCACGTTGAAGGACTCAGATATAATCTAGCATCCGTCAGCAAATTATACAATGAAGACCATATGGTAATATTCGCAAAAATAAGTTGCTAGGTAAAAAGTAAAGAAGGGAGCAATTTATGTAAACATAAATGTGTGATCAATACATGGGAGCAATTTAAGGCTAAATTATGTAAACATTTTATGTCTTATAATATAAATAACAAAGTTAGGGGGAAGCTATATCACTTAAGGCAAATAGGTAGTGTTTCTAATTACATCAACGAATTTTCTACTTTTATGTTGGTGATTGATGATCTGTTCAACAAAGACTTTCTCTTCCACTTTAAAAATGGCTTGAAAGATTAGGCAAGAGTAGAACTAGATAGACATAATGTGTAGACCTTAGATGCTACCATTACCACTACCAAAATAGTCATTGACTACTCTACCTATTCCAAAGACATAAGGCCCAATTTTAAAAAAAGTGAGGGAGAGAAAAATGGGTGGAAAAAAGTTATTGGTTGTAAGAAGGGTGAATATAAAAATTCTTAAGTGGTAATCCTAAGCATGATAAAAGTATCTTAAGTAAACGTGATGCTAGTAAACCTCTAAAGTCTTACTTTATTTGTGATGGACTATATTGGGTGAGAGATTATCCCAATCAAAAGGCCATAAATGTTATTGTGGCAGAATTTAACAATGAGAAGCCTAAGGAAGAGCCTTAAGTTAGCTTGGGATCTATTCAGCACTTGAGTACTCTTTCCAAGCTTTTCTCTCCAACAATTTCAAGTAGAAGGGCTTGTTATACATTGAAACTACCATTGAGGGTAAGGTTGCATGTGTGATGATAGATATGAGAGCCCTATAACTTTATGGATGTACAAGAGACCAAGCACCTAGGTCTTTAACTTGCAAATGAAATTGGAACCATTAAGGTAGTCAATTTCAAGAAAAAAACCTATTTAAGGCATAGTGGAAGGAGTAGCTATCCAAATCAGGGATTAACACGGTAAGCTAGACTTTATAATTATCCTTATGGATGATTTTAAGATGGTGTTAGTTCTTGCTTACTTTTGTAAGGCTTAACCTTTCTTATTTTTTGCTTTAAGTTCCCTTGTCATCTTTGATGCTTGTAAGATTTGAGAAATCCCTTTGAAAAGCATGGAGAAGTCAAAACCATTAATGATTTATGTCTTGCAATTTAAATGGAGTCTTAAGTTAGGTAAGAGATATGTTGTTACTATAATGGAATTAAGTAATAGGGAAGACATAGTCAAACCTACTCTTTCACTACTGCCATCTAGCCAAGTTATCCTTGATGAATTTAAGGATATGATTCCTTTGAAATTACCTAAGAACTCTTTCTTAGATGAGATATGAATCATTACATTGAGTTAAAACTTAATCCCAAACCTCTTGCTATGGTCTTCTAATGTATAGCACCTACAAAACTTATAGAACTAAGGAAGTAGCTTTAACATTTGTTAGACTTAGGCTACATACAATCTTTAAAAACTTCTTTTGGTTCTCTAGTTCTCTTTAAAAAAAAGACTACCTACCATGTAATAAATAAAAAGGATAATGGAATTATTAATCCTACATTCTTATAAATTGGAAAAGGTATGGATTTTTCAAATTTGTGATCCATTTATAATGTTCGCATAAAAATGTTATCTATTTGCTTTATGATTGTAGGAAAGTTGTAAAGATTTGAAACCAATTTGTTGCTCCACATAAAAGGCAACCTTTTTCCATTATAATATTGAAATCTAATTGTTTGATGTAACCTTTCAAATAATTATAAGGTGGGAGTTGATCTTGAATGGGGTTCTATATTTGTGATAACTTGTTGGCCTATTTGGTAATAGAAGAATTGTTAAACCATTGGTGGTAAAGTGCCACCTAATTATTTGGTGCAAAGCATCATACATGATACTCATGACTATTTGGATGCTTGGTTATTGGATTTTTTTAATCAAAGCTCTATGAATCAAGGATGTGTTATTATTGGCTAGTATTAAAAAATATAAAATTTCACATTGTTTATATATAAGAATATCGTATGACATATAATGTCTTTGGGCTTTGCCATTTATAAGTTTGAACTTTTAGATGGATGTGCAGTTTCAAGAAGTTATATGACATGATATTAAAGCTTGATTTATCCTTTTTATCTTTGTTAGATTCTCTTACAAGATGTTGGAAATTTTTTGCCTAAATTTATAATTACTTAGTTTGGATTTCTCCCTTCATTTAGATAAAAAGCAAAACCAAAATTCTTTAAAGAGTGTATGTCCCTATTTATTGTTTTTCAAATAAAATAATAATTTACCGAAACTAATATCACTTCTACAAATGGATAAATAAGGTTTATACAAATAGAAGTTATAAATTGTGTACAACCTATTGCTTTGTTTCTTTTTTGTGACTGGTGACAAACTACTATTTCATCTCATTAATACCAAAATATGGAATCCATAATTGTATTTTGTAGCATAAAGTACAACATTTTGTTTTAGCTTATCCATATGCTTTAAACTTTATAACTTCTTACTTGTTTTGTAACCTAAACATAATTAGTAAAACTCAATTTTAATAGCTAAAATATAGAAGTTGAAATGTTGTTTTGGTAGCTTAATATTAATCATCTTTTATATTGATTGAATCTTGTGAAGTATTACTAACTTTTCATGACTAAAAGTATAATTTATGCAATTTATCTCTAATAGTGATCAAAATATCCAACTTAAAGTACTATGATAACATATAAGAAATTAGTCTAAGAATTACGTGCCTTTGGATTATAAAAATTAATGGGGTGAATTTACATTTATCAGTTCATATAAACCAATTACTAAATCTAATTAATGAAACAATAAATATTGCAATGAAAAGAATTAAGAATAAATGGAGGAGAGAGATTAAGGATGGAAAAGAATAGGATTATTTTTTTAGTGTAAAATGATAACATTAACATTGACTACTTTATCTTTTATGCTAAAGATCATCTTCCTTAGACCAACAATGAAGATCAAGAGCACACTGTTTAGGTTATTGAAAATATAAATGATGTATTTTGCTTTGCATATTTTTAAGAAAAGTGACTTGATTATTACATTAAATTATGCTTTCGCATTTGATTGTCTTTCTCCTTTTATAGATACATATAAAACTATTCCTCTTTATCATAACCTAGAAATGTTTTTGCTTGTTAGAAAACTTATACAAAGGAAATTTTTGTTTTATTTTGTCATTATAAAAAGATTTCCTTCCATGAAAAGACAAATTAGAAAGATCATGTCCATTAACATTAAGAGACAACTTTATTAATTAAATAACCCATTAATCATTATATATTTAGTGGTTCTCATTGATCAAAAGGAGAAAATATATAAAAAAAATGTTTTTTCATAGTAGAATAATTTTACATAATATACAAACTTCTTAAGGATTTGATTTCAATGATACAAAATATAGTCAAGTATGTTTTATTTTATTTTGTAAAGGAATTTATTATAACATGGTTATACCATTATGAGGGTGAATATTATCTTAAAGAGAGTGACATTAGATATATAACTTGAAAAATTCTTTTATTTCTAATATATATTTATTTTTACTCTAACAAGTAAAATCATTCATAGTTGGAACATTGAAAGAATTTACTTTGAACTCTATGACACTTATGAGGTATTTTTTAAAATTTAAAAAGATTAAGGTATCTTTTTTTTTTAATTGTGTGATAATACGAAGATCTAATAACCATGATATCCTTTCTACATAAATGAATTTATGTGACATCAAAGCATGGTTTAAGAATTCATATTTATCCATTAAAGATTGATAGATGTCCTAAGACAATAGTATAAAATATAATTATTTGCATGAGACATGTTTTTGTGCACTCCAAGTTTTCCTATGTTGTTTATGATTTGAAATGACATTGTATTATGTTAATATTATGGCATAAAAGAATAAAATGGAGTTTAAAGGCTTTGACCATAAGAGGTATCACAAAGTAATTATTATCTTTTTGTAAAGATGTGGAAATATATCCTTGTTCAAGAAATCCTTAAGGAATTTTAAAGCCATGAAATAAAAATAATTAATTCTTAGCAAAACAAAGAAAATGACATTTGGCCTTTAGAACTGTAAAGTGAAAAGTATTGTCATTTTGTATGAAATTGTTGTCATTTGGCATCAAATTCATGTCCTTTCTATAAAAAGATGCAAAGTTGTCTTCTATTAAAAAGGCCACATATATATACAACTTCCTTCTATATATTGTCATTACAACTAATCCATATGTATTGTTTTTGTATAACTCTTGTAAATACACAAGCATTCAACAAAGGATTATAATTAATAGGTGTAAAACTCCATATATATTGGTTGACAAAGGATTTGTTGACCACAAGGTTAGACCCTTTATATGGTGAAATAAAAGTTTATATATTAATGAATGATAATATTTGTTAAAAATTAAATTTACAATGTATGTAAAACGATGGAAGGAAAAGTTGTAATGCTTTTACCTTGTATATGATAACTACTTTTGTGACTTTATTTGGCATGTAATTTCTTAAATTATATTATTATTATTGTATGACTTTTATAATAAGGGTCTTTTAGAAATATTTGTTTTTGTTGGAAAAGGAAAATTTTTATGGCTTGACATTAAACTCATCTCTTTTCTTAAGTTAAATGATTTTTGTTATGTTAAAAACAAAAAATTAACTATAGTGGGTTTTAAATTAGAGAATAGAAAGACATGATAGTAACTACTTACCAATAGGCAAATGGTTACTAAATGTTATTACATTTTAAAATTGTTACATCTTAACAAAGGGTCATGTTAAAAGGACTCTTTATTTTCATTCATAAAAATGATCAAAAAAAAATTTTAATTCCTTTTAGAACTAGTATGATGAAAGGCAAAAGTCATAAAAATTATCAAAAGTTGTGTTCCTTAACTTCAAACAAGGTCCTTTTAACTAAAATAAGGATAATTAACTACTAAACCAATTTGTAATTTTGTAAAAATGCTATACATTTTCCAAAATATATAATTATAGTCCATTGGACAAAGAAATAAATATATAAATATGATGTTAAGTCTTTGAAATAAGAAGGTGTAAGTGTGACAAGGAATTTAAAAAGGTCATTATAATTGTTAAAGGCAGATACTTACCAATTATTTTATAATGAAATCTTGACTTAATGTTTGATACAACATCAAATTTTCAATTCATTAAATTAAAATATATCATTAATGTAATTGAAATATTATGCTTAATTATTTTTATCCATGGGGCTCATATAGTACATATTGGGAAGTCTTTTAATAGATTTGAAATTATGCTTTATAACAAAGATCCTAATATGTTTATATAAATGTAAAATGTTTAAACTTTTCCAATAAGTCAAGGGATTTGACTTTGAAACATTTATGAAAAGAATATAAATATAATGACTTTAAATATGCCAATTAATTAAAAAGAGAAATAAAATATTGTATAATGACTTTCAATAATCACTTATGTACACCTATAATTTTGGATTTCTTTTCTTTTATTTCAAATTATGCTTTTAGATTTGGAGTATTCCTACTCCTTTGATAGCCACTTATAGATAAGTATTCCTAATCACCTCTACACAATGTTTTGATTACATATAATTAAGAATTTAGAGAAGAATATTCTTATTACTTTTTTTGGTCCATTAATATGGTATAATTGTATAGTAAAAATGTTTTAGCCATAATTAATTAAGATTTTATTACTTAAAATGTATATATTGCTTAAGAAAAGAATATTCCTATTACTTTTTTTGCTTTTAGAGCCTTATTATTAGTCTCTTACATTATGTTTAGAAGAAGAAAAATGGAAGAGAGGGAGAGTTAAATCAAGGGAAAAAGACTAATGCTTCTGTTTAGCCAATATTTTTGGATGAGGGAAAAATAAATGAGATGAAAAGTAATTTTTCTCATTAATATACCAAATTCATTCCTTTTAATCCTAGGAGGAAAATGAGTGATTCTCCTATTATTTTTATTAACCATGCATATATATATATAAGAAAAAGAAAAGTAAGGGAAAGGTAACAAATGAGAGAAAAATTGAAAATAAGGAATAAATTAGGGAAGAGAAAAGTGAAGCAATGGAAAAAGGGAACTAAAAATTTAGAAGTGAGAAAAATTTCCATCCTAATTTGTGTTTAGGAAAAGGTGATAGGAAGAAGGAAAACTAAGAATTTCTTATTTGAAAAAAGATGAAAAATGAGAAATGTTTTTTATATAAATACCAATTTTATCTAAATAGTAAAAATGTTATATATTGATAACAAGAGCAATAAAGTTTTTTTTTTAATAAAAATGATAAGGGAATCACTAATTTTTCTCCCAAAATTGGGAGGAATAGAAATTGAGTTCAAAACATTTTAAGATTTAAATTCATTAAATTATAAAATATACCATTAGTGAAATTGAAGTACTATACTTAACTATTTTTATCCAAGGGATTATATAGTATATATTGAGTATCCACAATAAACTAGAAGGATGAGTTTTAAATCTCTTAATAGTTTCAAAATTGTACTTTATATTAAAGATCCTAATTTCTCTATATGAATGTAAAATATTTAAACTATTTTAATAAGTTAAGAGATCTGACTTTGAAACATTTATGGAAAAAAAATATAAATACAATGATTTTTAATATGTCAATTAATTAAAAAGAGAACTAAAATATTGTATAATGACTTTTAATAATCAATTATTAATAAGAATATTTAGTTTAAAACATGTCTACCATATTATTAATACTTATTATAATGCACTTTTCAATATATAAAGATTTAATTTGTAAGAAACTTTCATTTATGTATTTGACTTTTAGAATTACATAGAATTCATTATATTTCCAAAATTTTGAAAATGACAGAAGATTGTTAGAACATTTTCAAAATGAAAATTACATGTCTTTTAGTTTATTTGGTATTTATAGAAAAATATTTTTTGATGAAAAGAAAACTAAAATGGTTATGTCTATGGATACCATGAAATATCTTCCTTAACTAAATAACCATTAAATTACCACATATATGCTAGACCTCCTTTGATCAAAAGGAAACAATATATAAAAAAACATTGTTTTTTAGTAAAACAATTTTAGATAATATGTAACATAAAGCAATTTCTTCACTTCTATTATAGATCTATTTTTGATTTAACATTGCCACTATTCAATTAAGAATTGATTAGCCTAAAATATGTCTTTAAATAGAAAATTATAGTCCTATACTTTTTTTTTTTTAGTCCATTGGTCAAATAACTATCCTAAATGGAATAATTATTTCTTAAAACGTTTAAAATATAATTAGTTATGGATTTATTTCCTCAAATGTAAACGTTACGTAAAAAAAATATTTCTATCACCATTTTGGTCTATAGAAGGCTCATTTGTATCATGAGTAGCACTTTTAATAAATCTCATAATTTTTTTAAAAAAGAATTGAAATCTTCCAAATTCATTCTTGGGGATTATTGTTACAATTTGGTTTTGTTCTACAAAAAGTTCACTTTTGATAGATAATCTCGAACTTTTGAGTGCTAACTATTTATATTGATTATTGAAATTATAAGGAATGGTCTGCAACAAATTAGTTTTGATATTAAAGATAAAAGGAAAATCCATTTTATCAATTAAGTTAATTTTTGAAACCAATATGTTGCTCAATAATATTAAATCCACTTGTGGCAAAGCACAAAATTAAGCTAATGTACTATAATTCCAATAATAGCTTAACTTGGAATTAATTAAGAGAAAACTATAGTTGACATTTTATTTTTATTTTGAGCTAACACAATCAACTTTTTATATGTAAATATGTTATATGTGCAACCTTATGAAATTTGCCAGCATTTAATAATAGTATCTTAAATTTGTAACAAAAAGTTTTATGACACTTGTTTTGTTACTTTTAAAAAAAGTGTAAGATTTGTGAAAATAGATAAAATTTATAGTACATTTACTCTTTGTTCTTTTGTGATTAAAAGAATAATTTATGTAACATAATATCACTTATAGAACTAGATACTAGTAAATGTTTTTTCTTTTTTTTTTTTTTGGATATAATAGGAGTTTATTGTTTATAGATATAATTTCATAGATATAACACTAATTTTGTGGATTTAATTAGTTTGGGACACAACTTTTAATTTGTTCAATTTAAGTGACTAACTTTAAAAAATAGATCAATTCGGGTTTTATGTTAATAGTCATTAACTCACTTCCTTTAAATTATATAAGGCATATGATGAGGACTGCTTTAAGTCTCACACTGAGAGGAAGGTGAATGAATATGAGATATCCTATTTTTGACAAATTGATTTGAAATTAATCTCTATGACTTGTTAGAGTCAATGATCTAATTTTTTATATTTCTCCTTTATGTGAGCACAATCATACAAATAAAAAATCATTGTGAATGTGCAAGCACTTAAGAACACACGATAATTTTTATGTGGTCCACCCACAATGTGTGTGCCATATTCATAGTATGATAGGATCACTCCTAAATCACACAATCTACTCTTATTATCAAGGGATACAACAATGTTATGGAAGGATCACTCTTTAACCACTTATGGAAGGACTATTACTTAACCACTTATGGAAGGACTATTACTTAACCACTTACAACAATCTCCCAATCAAAGAGCTGATCTCTAGATCACTCTAAGGTTATCTCACCCTTTTTCAATCAGTTTATCAAGAGTTTTTAGGCCCTTGAGATTAGGACTACACAATTATCAACAATCATGGTTCATTTCCAAAGGTTACTCTACAATCAACAGTTAGATTTGAATCCTAAATTTAGGGTCATGGTCAACATTAACTCCTCATCATTAGGGTTAATCTTTCATCACCAATTTTTCCTAATGACCACATTGCATCTCAACGACATTCATAACTTTAAATCAACTCATATAATCATATGAGATAGTGTTGATAACAAATCCAACATTAGCCATCAAAGATGAGTTGAACAGTAAATAACACGGTGAATAAGGGTCAAAGTAGAAACCACCTTTTTTAAGTCAATCCATATCTAATACATTCTATAACTTAATGGTTTTTTTTTTTTTTGGCAAAACATAAAGCATAATAGTTTACAATATGAAAGTCTTAAATTGATCATTTGTATGGATTAAATACGGTGAAGTCCAATTAATCTTTCTACACTAAAAGTATAATTTACGTAGTCTATCACAATAACTAACTTAAATATCATAATAAGCCAAACAAAAATTAGTCATTGAAGGCTTATGAATATGATAATTAATGGAGTTAAATTACAATTATTAGTTAATTTAAATTAGTGACAAGAAATAATCACTTAAGTGCAATTAGTGTGATAATAAGAACTAAAAAGAGATAAAAAGAGAAAAGACAATAACAAAAGCTTGTATTTTTATTTTTAGGTTTCTTGCCCACAAACTAATAACATTGTCTGCATTATTTTATATGTAACCAAATGAAATATTGGATGAATAACAACAGCACATAACATTTATCACCAAGCATAATGCTTTAAAAATTGCCTTGAAGGAATGTCATGCAAATAGAGCCCATCATCTTTTGCTAACCAAGTGCAGTTATTAGAGTTGCCTTTGCCACAAGATGCTAAAAACTTTGTTCCTGGCCAAAAGACTCTGAATTTGCCACCCTTATTTTTATTGTTTGCAAACGCGAAATGACAATAGAATCGGGTCCTTAGGAAGATATCCATGCCAAAATTGAAGTGATAATATTGATTAGTCAATAGAGAATGGTCACCAAGATCATCATCTTTAAACCAACAAAATAGATTGAGGCTGTCACCATTTACTCCATTAAAGATATAAACAGTGTACGTAGGTCTCTTGCCCATGACTTGATCTATACATAAAACTAAGATGAGCAACAAAAACAATTGGACGATGCTTGCTCTTACAGCCATGATAACTATTCTTATTACTTTTTTTGGTCCATTAATATGGTATAATTATATAGTAAAAATGTTTTAGCCACAATTTACAAAGATTTTATTACCTAAAATATACATATTGCTTAAGAAAAGAATATTCTTATTACTTTTTTTACTTTTGGAGCCATATTATTGGTCTCTTACATTATGTTTAAAAGAATAAAAATGGAAGAGAGGGAGATTAAAATAAAGGGAAAAAGATTAATGCTTGTTTTAGGCAATATTTTTGGATGAGGGGAAAATAAATGAGGAAAAGTAATGTTTCTCCATAACATACCAAATTCATTCCTCTTAATCATAGGAGGAAAATGATTGATTCTCCTATTATTTTTATTAACCATATATATATACATAAGCAAAAGAAAAGTAAGGGAAAAATAACGGATGAAAGAAAAATTGAAAACAAGGAATAAATTAGGGGAGAGAAAAGTGAAGCAATGGAAAAAGGGAATTAGAAATTTAAAAGTGAGAAAAATTTCCATCCTAATTTGTGTTTAGGAAAAGGTGATAGGAAGAAGGAAAACTAAGAATTTCTTATTTGAAAAAAGATGAAAAGTGAGAAACTTTTTTATAAAAATACCAATTTTATCCGAATAGTAAAAATGTTATATATTGATAACAAGGGCAATAAAGTTTTTTTTTTAAATAAAATTAATAAGGAAATCACTAATTTTTTTGCCAAAATTAGGAGGAATAGAAATTAAGTTCAAAACATTTTAAGATTTAAATTCATTGAATTATAAAATATATTATTGTTCTCACAGCCTTATATAAATTGTAATTGTTGTTAACTAGATTTAAGTGTGCAAGTAATTTAACATGGAAGGGTAAGAGAGTAATTTGAAGCTATATAGAGGATTAAGAGAGTAACTTTGTAAGAGAGAAAACCTACATGGCATACACTATTGGTAAAAATAATGAAAACCCAAGATGGCCATGTGGGTCAAGAGAGAGAAAATACGTGACGACTGAAAGGGGGCAAAGGAAAGAAAATCTGGAACAACACACCACCGGCACACCAACAGTCGACAAGGAGACAACACGACTAAAGAATAGTGACCGACAGAAAAGAGAGAAAACAAGATGGCCAAAAAAGGTGGACGACATAGCAGAGGAAATCCAGTTGGACAGCAAGACGAAGAGTCAACACCAACAACGAAGAGCAGACCAGATCAGATGTACACCACCCAGAGAGAGAGAGAGAGAGACCACCAGAAGAGTAGACCAGACTAGAAATACACCACCAATAGAGAGAAAGAAAACCTAAATCGGCCAACCAAGTGAGTACGAAAAAATAAAACATTGGTAGAAAATAGAAAAACTGATATAGCTAGAAGGGATGAATGACAAAGAGGTGAACACCCAAAATCGGGGTGGACGACAAAGAGGTGAAGGCTGAAGGAGAGTGGATGACAAAGGAAAAGAGTGAACGACTGGACGGTGAGGGAGAAAACCCATGAGAGACAGACCATCGGGAGAGCAAATGTGAAAAACAGATCACCAGAAGAGCAGATCTAGTATCCATGAGGCTAGAGAACAATGAAGTGAGTGCAGATCTAAAATGTGAGACCAGAACGTGCGTCGACGTGAGACCAAAAATGTGCGTGAGGCGTGAAATGCCAAACCAAAAATGTGAGGTAGGCCATAAGATTAGGAGATGGGTGAAGCCGTGAGACAGTGAAAGCAAGAGTTATGTGAAACAACCTAGATAAATTCGGTGAAGTATTGGAAAGAACTCAACGTATTTTCAGATTTCTTTTTAGAGGTAAGAGATTACTGTGGTGGACTTCTAATTGGCAATGAAGCAGCCTATTCAATTCAACATAGGCAAGACAAGTTAGAAGAAGGGTAGACACAATGACACTTTGTATTATACTTGCTTTGTATTTGCAATAGTGAAAGCAACAAAGTATTAAGACATTCATTATAACTATATTGTGAACATCAGGAGTACCACACTGGTATTTTCAATTATAGTGGATTGTCTCGATAGAGAAAAAGTCCTTACCACCGTCGACGTACGTCACATTGACAAAACCATGTAAATCTCTTATGTCCTTACTTTAATTTACATTCTGTGTTTTGAATTGAGTTATGAACGCAGCTAAAGTATCATCGAAGTCATAACCTAAAAAAGACCTAATCAAGAACATCTGATCTGTCTCATAGGCATGGTGTTTGAAAGTTTACTTTGGGGACTATTGTGATTAATAGGTAACAATAGATCTACATTAGTCGAATCTGACAAAGAATTCGCTTTTAAGAAAAGGTAGAAGTTGTTCACATACCTGTGTATTCATCAGAGAGAAAGTATTAAAGAAGTAGAATACTTTGACTTAAATTATCAAAGTTTATTTTTAAGAGGTGTGATATTGATTCACCCCCTTTTTAATGTCACAGACTAGTAAATCATAGGGTAAAGTTGGGAAATTCATATATCATTAGCGCAATTAAAGTACTATACAAAATTATTTTTATCTAAGGGATTATATAGTATATATTAAGTATCCACAATAAGCTAAAAGGATGAGTTTTAAGTCTTTTAATAGATTTGAAATTGCACTTTATATTAAAAATCCTAATTTGTTTATATGAATGACAAATATTTAAACTATACTAATAAATTAAGACATCCAGCTTTTAAACATTTATGAAAAAAATATAAATACAATGATTTTTAATATTGCTTAAGAAGAGAATATTTCTATTACTTTTTTTGCTTTTGGATTCATATTATTGGTTTCTTACGTTATGTTTAGAAGAAAAAAATGGAAGAGAGGGAGAGTAAAATAAAGGGAAAAAGATTAATTCTTGTGTTTAGGCAATATTTATGGATAAGGGGAAAATAAATGAGAGGAAAAGTAATTTTCTCCTTAACATACCAAATTCATTCCACTTAATCCTAGG